>PVLC010023804.1:0-25292 GCA_004027655.1 Graphiurus murinus | reverse complement strand
CGGTACTGGGGATTGAACTCAGAGGCATTCTACCTCCGAGCTATACCCCCAGCCCTATTTTTTATTCTTTATTTTGAAACCGAGTCTCACTAAGTTGCGGAGTGCCTCACTAGGTAGCTGAGGCTGGCCGTGAACCCGGATCCTCCGGTCTCAGCCTCCCGAATGCTGGGATTACAAGCGTGCGCCACCACGCCCGGCTTGAGACCACATTATTAAGATTCAAACAGAGTGGGTGTCTTAGCCTGTTTGGACCACTATAACAAAATACCTTTAAACTGAGTAGTTTTTAAACAACAGTAATTTATTGCTCACATTTCTGAGGCTGGGGAGTCCAAAAGCAAGGTGCCAGCAGGTTCTGTGTCTGATAGGAACTTGCTTCTCATTGATGTGGCCTTCTCTATGTCATCATATGGTAGAATATGGTGGAAGGGGCAAGGGAGCTCCCTTGAGCCTCTTTTTTGTTTTGTTTTGTTTTTTGTTTTTTGTTGTTGTTGGTACTGGGGATTGAATCCAGGGGTCTTCTACTAGCTACACAGCCCTATTTTATTTTTATTTTGAAGTCTCCCTACTTGCTGAGGCTGTCCTCAAACCTGGGATCCTCCTTTCTCAGCTTCCCAAGTTCTGGGATTACAAGCATGTGCTACCACACCCAGCTCTTTGAGCCTCTGTTTTTTCAGTGGTGTTGGGAATTGAACTCAGGGGCATTCTACTTCTGAGCTACACTCATACCCCTTTTTTATTTGGAAACAGGGTCACGCTGGCTTTGAACCTGTGATCCTTCTGTCTCACTAGGATTACAGGAGTGTGCCACCATGTCGTGTCTTGAGCCTCTTTTATAAGAACACTAATCCCATTCATGAGGGTAGAGTCCTCATGACTTAGTCATTTCTTATTGGCCTCAACTCTTCATATTAATTTCATTGGTCATAAGTTTAACATGTGAATTTGAGGAGGTTACCAACATTCAGACCGTAGCAGCAGGGCAGATTTTTACAGCTAATTGCTGTAAAAATTGGCAAGATTTTGACAAGTTACTAGGTTGCTTATGTGTTTTGGCAGGTAATGCCATTCTAAGGAATAGAATAGCATTATGTAGCCATATTCTACTAAAATCTGAGCTTTTAAGAAATCATTGTAGTTAGCCGGGCGTGGTGGTGCACACTTGTAATCCCAGCATTCGGGAGGCTGAGACCGGAGGATCCGGGTTCGCGGCCAGCCTCAGCTACCTAGTGAGGCACTCCGCAACTTAGTGAGACTCGGTTTCAAAATAATAAAAAAACAGGGCTGGGGGTATAGCTCGGAGGTAGAATGCCTCTGAGTTCAATCCCCAGTACCGCAAAAAAAAAAAAAAAAAAAAAAAAAAAAATCTATGTTAATATATTTCATCTCCAGAAATATCTTATAGTAGGTCAAGTTCACAGTTGTAATCCCAGCATTCGGGAGGCTGAGACCAGAGGATCCGGATTCGCAGCCAGCCTCAGCTACCTAGTGAGGCACTCCGCAACTTAGTGAGAATCGGTTTCAAAGTAAAGAATAAAAAATAGGGCTGGGGGTGTAGCTCGGAGGTAGAATGCCCCTGAGTTCAATCCCCAGTACCGAAAAAAAAAAAAAGTAAAAGATCTATTCAATGAATTAGATATATATATAAAAGCTAGACTTATACTTTTGTCAGTGTGGATAGAGAGCTCTGCTAGCCCTGAATATTACAAGTAGTATCTTCATAACTAATAGGAGAAAGATTTTTCTTCCTTGAGATTTAGAATCCCTCTAAATCCCTAGGTCTGGAGACCTAGGTTGGTTCCATAATTTGGCTATTGTGAATTGTGCTGCTATAACATGGATCTGCATATATTACTATAATATTCTGACTTCTATCCCTTTGAAAAGATACCCAGAAGTGGCATATCTGGATCATATGGTGAATCCATCCCAGTTTTCTGAGGAATCTCCACACTGGTCTCCATAGCAGCTGCATTAATTTGCAATCTCACCAACAGTGTCGAAGAATGATTATTTGACTTCTTGATGAAGATATGCATTTTTAGATGACTGGCTAGAGTTAGTTCAATTTCTGGTTGTGTGATAGAATAAAGCTAAATGGCCCAGGACAGGATCACACTTTGACCAGAGCTTCTCAGTTCTGGCTCTTATTTAAATAAATAGCATGGTCAGAAGTATAACTAGTATTTTAAAAACTGGTGATAATTTTGTACACTTACTAACTTTCCTCAAAAGGGTTCAAACTTAGGAATTTAGTCTCGCCATATATACATGACCAGAATTTACTTATTATTGGTTAGTTTTATGGTGAAAAATTAAACTTTATATTTTATTTCAATAGTTTTTCACATTTATTTTTTCATTTTTATTTATTTATTTTTTGGTTCTGAGGATTGAACCCAGAGGCAGCCTATTTCCAAACTACACCCCCAGACTGATTTTATTTCTTATTTGGAAACAGGGTCTCACTAGGTTGCTGAAAGCCTCACTAAGTTGCTGAAGCTGGCTTTGAACTTGCAATCCTCCTGTCTCAGCCTCCCAAGTACTGGGATTACAAGCATGCACCACCACACCTAGCTAGTTTTTTACATTTATAACATTAATCATTCTCCCTAGAAGAAGTACATTCTTAGCTCATTACAAATAACTAAAGTTTTTATTCACATTAGAAGTAAATTTTGATAAACAAAATGTCCTCTTTCTCCTTTTAGCCACTCCTATACTCTAAAATACCAGACTTTGTATTATCAAAATATATAGTCTCCTTAAGAGTAGAAACTAAGGCTAGGGGAGGTGGTGCACATCTGTAATCCCATCTCCTTGGGGGGTTGAAAGAAGAAGACCTCTAGTTTTGAGGGCAGCCTGAGCAACTTGGGGAAACCTTGTCTCAAAATAAAATAAGAGGGATAGAGCACTTGCCTGTTCATTCCCCAGTGCCTCAAAGAAAGGGAAACTAAATTTTTTTTTTTTTGAATACTTAAAAGTGCTTACTAAGTATGTTCTCAAATAATAGGTAAAAAGTCAATGTTTCTAAAAGTCTATAGAAAAGTGAAACCAACATGATTTTTTAAAAGGAAAAATTAATCCAGCCATGATTGTGCATGCCTGTAATCCCAGTACTTGGGAGGCTGAAATGGGAGGATTGCAGGTTCAAGGACAGCCTCAGCAAGTAGTGAGACTTTCGTCAAACTAGTGAGACTGTTTCAGAATAAAAATAAAATAGGGCTGGGGGTGTAGCTTGGAGGTAGAATGCCCCTGGGTTCAATCTTCAGTACCACAAAAAATAAATTTTTTTTTAAAAAAAAGGAAAAATGACTCTAATTCTGTACTGTCTATAAACTCTTAAGACTTTCTAGAGTCGAAGGTCTAAGAGTGATACCTTGATCTGTGTTTTCCCTGGGATGCTTTGGGAGTTAAAAAAAAAAAAAAAATTCCCTCCAGAAAGTTTCCAGGTACTGGGTATTATATATTCCACTGGGAGCTAGAAAAGAAAGAAATAGAAACCCAACCATGGGGCCAATGAAAATTTAAATAACTTTTTTTCTTCTTGTCAAAACATATATCTTATAATTAATTACAAAGGGAGACCTATTTTTATGCTCTTTCATTTACTTAGCACTTGCAATAAAGCAAGTTCTGTGCCAGGGAATCAAGTCTCACTGGGAAGTGTTACTTAGGGATACATACAGTGTCATGGCAGCCTGGGAAAGGAGCAGGGAAATTTTCTAGGAGGTTTAAAGGATAAGTGGGGGTCATCCAGATGACTTGTGAGGAAAAGTATTCCAGCAAGAAGGATCAGTATACATCAAAGTGAGAAGGCAGAAGTGGACAGCAGCTTGGGGAATGTAAAAGTGTTTCAGAATTGATGGTCCTTCAGTGAGGAGAGATGAGGCCAGGAAGGTTATCAGAGGTCTGATCCTACTAGAAGCAATAGAGCATCCCTTTCAGGGAAAAATAATTTTCCATGGCACTTTGTCGTAGACCTGAATTGGTCTGTGAGTAAATACGTAGCTCTTTTCCTTGTAGCATCATCTATTACTTGCTCATACTTACTTTGTAATTTTGGAGGACATCACAAGAGTGAAATTTTAAATATTTTAATTGGAAAACCCTTCTCATATTCCCGAAAGACCTTTGGTAGCACATTTCAGAATATCCAAAAACTTAGAATGCCTGTTGACTGATTCCAAAATCTCTTGGTTTACTCTGATAAGGTCATTTCATTTCTACATATTATGGGAATATGTAGCATACTTTATGAGGCCTTTAATTCAGATTCTTTATATAAAATGTATATAAAAATCTCATGTTTGGCTTCTGTATTTTATATACCAAGGCTATGTTGAATGAAATTGATTTAAACGCTTTAATGTTCTCACTTTTTAAGTTGAATTTTTAAAAATATTTCCTGCAGGAAGCAAGAAGTGACAAGAGTCCAGATTTGACACCTACTCCTGCCCCTCAGAACACACCACGAAACACTATCCCCCAGTCAACTTCTGGTGACCCTGAAGTAGACAAAAAAATTAAGAACCTAAAGAAGGTGAGAGTTAAGTGAAGAGAGCTGAGACTAATATAAAGAAGATTAGTATCTATGTGCAGGTATCTAAGAAGTTTGTAGCAGTTCTTCATGTTGTTTTTCTCACTATGAAATACTGTAACTTAGCAATGGTACTCATTTTAGTTCACAAATTTGTTTTAGCTCACAAATGCTTTAAGGCTATTACTATTATTATTTTTGGAATAATAAATTATGTATACTATTACAGAAAATGTAGAACGCTCTTATGCTCACTATATCATTAGATTCCTGTAAGATAAGTAGAAACAGATAATTTATCCTAGTTTTTTTTTTTTTTTTTTTTTTTGCGGTACTGGGGATTGAACTCAGAGGCGTTCTACCTTCGAGCTACACCCCCAGCCCTATTTTTTACTCTTTATTTTGAAACCGGGTCTCACTAAGTTGCGGAATGCCTCACTAGGTAGCTGAGGTTGGCCGCAAACCCGGATCCTCCGGTCTCAGCCTCCCAAATGCTGGGATTACAAGCGTGCGCCACCACGCCCGACTTATCCTAGTTTTAAAGATGAAGAAACAGAGACAAAAAGAAGTCTATTAGGTTATGAAATTACAACCAAGTCATAATACCCTGGAGGTAAACCAGGTCTCTAAAGCCCTTCCCAGCTTCATTATGAGGTTTCTTCTAAAGCCTAAGTCATTCTCCAGTCACAATGGGGCGTTGAAATAAATGGTGAAATTAATGATATATTTACATATGTGCATGCATACACATGAAAAAATAGTTTACCCCAGCGGGGTTTTTTTTGTTTTTTTTTTTTTTTGCGGTACTAGGGATTGAACTCAGGGGCATTCTACCTCTGAGCTACACCCCCAGTCCTATATTTTTTATTCTTTATTTTGAAACCGAGTCTCACTTAGTTGCAGAGTGCCTCACTAGGTAGCTGAGGCTGGCCTCGAACCCGGATCTTCCGGTCTCAGTCTCCCGAATGCTGGGATTACAAGCGTGCGCCACCACGCCCGGCTATACCCCAGCGTTTTTGTTTTTGTTTTTTGTGGTACTGGGGATTGAACCCAGGGGCATTCTACCTCCGAGCTCCACCGACAGTCCTATTTTTTATTCTTTAGTTTGAAACAGGGTCTCACTAAGTTGTGGAGGGCCTCACTAAGTACTTGAGGCTGGCTGCGAACCGGGATCCTCCAGTCTCAGCCTCCCAGGTACTGGCATTACAAGCGTGCGCCACCACGCCCAGCTTTACCCTAGCGTTTTAACAACCTATTCTTTGTAGAAATATAAGATAATTAGTTGTCTTTATTCAGGTTTCATCTTCTTAGAATTGTGTTGTTAATAAGAAAGTTGCATTAGAAAGTGACCTTCTTCTCCTTGACTCATATTTGATGCCTGCAGAAATTGAAAGCAATTGAACAACTGAAAGAACAAGCAGCAGCTGGAAAACAGCTGGAAAAAAATCAGGTATTTTCTGTTGCATTTTTCCTTTGAGGTCATAGTCCTGACTACCCTTCCCCTGCTTATTATGAGCAATTAATTAGGAAAATCAGCACATAGATTTTTTTTTTTTTTTTTTTTTTTTTTGCGGTACTGGGGATTGAACTCAGGGGCATTCTACCTCTGAGCTACACCCCCAGCCCTATTTTTTATTCTTTATTTTGAAACCGAGTCTCACAGCCTCCCAAATGCTGGGATTATAAGCGTGTGCCACCACGCCCGGCTTTAGATTTTTTTTTCATTTTCATTTTCATTTTCCGTGTGTGTGTTACTGGAAATTGAACCCAGGGGCAATCTACACCCCTAGCCCAATTTCATTTTATTTACTTTTTAAAATTTGAAACAGTCTCACTAAGTTGTGGAGAGTCTCATGAAGTTGCAGAGGTTGGCTTCAAATCTGTGATCCTCTTGTCTCAGCCTCCTAAGTGTTGGGATTACAGATGTGTGCCACCGTACCCAGCTGAGCACATAAATTTTAAAAACTTGTTTGGAAAACTATATAACATTCTTTTTAATAATTTTACTTTTCAAATAGTCTTTCTGTTTAATAAGAGTAGATATGCCGTAGATCATGATGAATGAGAGAGTCACTATTCCGAAGGAGCATGCTAATACCATCACTGCTGAAAATAATTGCAATTTGTTATATTAGACACTTATCAGAGTCTCTTCCTTCCTATATCTCAGGTTGGGCTGCTCTGTTTGCATTTACCTTCCTTCTTTCCTCAGCACTTTTAAGCCCAAATATAGAGTGAAAATTTTATTGGTCTACAAAGGACACAGTAAGACAGTTCTGTCCTTGGTCCCTTTGATTCATACCAGATATCAAGTTAGAATTTGTTTCAAATCAGTATTTTTTAACCTGTGTTTATCAGTAGGTCTGATAAAGCATAAGAAATATTCTTTCTCTAAATTTTTTCTCTCAACCTCCTCTAAATTTTTCCAGTTACAAATCCAATGATTATTTATTTTCCTATTTAATAACTTCACTGTCTTAAACTTTTCTAGTTGGAGAAGATTCAAAAAGAGACAGCGCTTCTCCAGGAGCTGGAAGACTTGGAATTGGGTATTTAAAGGCTCACAAAAAGCAAGTTGGTTTTCACTCATCAGTGCAAACACATCTGTTAAATCCACAAGGGTTTGTGGAATATCAACATGCCCATATTTAATGTCAGTCAATAATTTTAACCATTTATGCAACAGTCTGCATATGTGTGAAACTAATAATGTCTGTTAAATTGACTTTTACATTCTGTATCCTATATCATGTCTGTACATGATAAAGAAAAAAGACACATGAATTTTCAGCTAAACATGACAGATCAAGAGACTTTTTTTTAAAAGTGGGGACAGTATTTACTATATAAATGAATAAAGACATTTTAAAATTAATTGTTTTTGCCTTTAGATGTGTTGGTTAAGAAGTCTTTTATTAGTTTACAAGGCATGCATTAAATTATTTAATTTTCACAGCAAGACTATGAGGTAGATGTTACTGTAATCTGTTTTATAAATGAAGAAACTAATGCCAGAAAATTAAGAAGTTTGCAGTGTCACAAAGTTAGGAAATGGGATTTGAACCCAGGCAGTTTGATTATAGAGTCTATGCATCAGGTTACTATAATATACTGCATAGCTAACATATCATTATGCAGTCTAAATATTACTGAAGGTTAGTTTGACCGCTGGATCATGAACTGTGCACATTCAGATTTTCATGGGTACTGCAAAATTAGCCTCTTTCAAGGTTTATACTTCAACCAATGAAAGTTTTCCACATGCTCATCAATGTTGGATGCTACAGGCTTTGGAATTTTTGCCAAATTAAGAAAAGTAAAATGATACTTTATGTTACATAATTTTCTTTTCTTTTTTTTTGGGGGGGGGTGGCACTGGGGAGTGAACCCAGGGGCATTTTACCTCCAAGCTACACCTCTAGCCCTACTTTATTTTTATTTGGAAACAGAGTCTTGCTTGGTTAATGAGCGTCTCACTACTTGCTGAGGCTGTCCTCAAACCTGCGATCCTCCTGTCTCAGCTTCCCAAGTACTGGGATTCGAGGTGTATGCCACCACTCTCGGCTCAGTACATCTCCCATTCATATATATTATATATATATATTTTTTATAATAATACATTGTACATTTTGGTTATACAACTCAGTTAAGTACACATACACACATTTAAATAACAAAGTATAAGTGATAGCTATGTTCTTTTTTTTTTTTTTTTTTTTTTGCGGTACTGGGGATCGAACTCAGGGGCATTCTACCTCTGAGCTACACCCCCAGCCCTGTTTTTTATTCTTTATTTTGAAACAGGGTCTCACTAAGTCAAGGAGGGCCTCACTAAGCAACTGAGGCTGGCTGCAAACCTGGATCCTCCAGTCTCAGCCTCCCAAATGCTGGGATTGCAAGCGTGCACCACCATGCCCAGCTATATCTATTTTGGAATTGGGTATGTCACAAGTTTTAAGAAATTACGTTAGTTTCATGGGTGCTGAGTTTGACAGGTGGTCACTTGCATTGTGAGTGTTTTTTTGAGTTGGTGAGATATTAGAAAGGACAGGAGTATCAAGAGTTTTTATTCAGATGAGGTTCCAAGGCAGTTCTTGGGTTTTTGTTTTTGTTTTCCAGCGCGGATTTTTTGTACATTTCTTGAGTACAACAGGGTTACATAGACATTTATGACATATCAATCATTGTCAGATCACAAATAGCACCACTTCTTCGTTTAACATGTATAGCCCACATTCTTTTTTTTTTTTTTTTTTTTGTGGTAGTGGGGATTGAACTCAGGGGCATTCTACCTCTGAGCTACACCCCCAGCCCTATTTTTTATTCTTTATTTTGAAACCGAGTCTCACTAAGTTACGGAGGGCCTCACTAGGTAGCTGAGGCTGGCGGCGAACCCGAATCCTCCGGTCTCAGCCTCCCGAATGCTGGGATTACAAGCCTGCGCCACCACACCCGGCTTATAGCCCACATTCTTAACATAGCCTGGTAAAGCAAACTTTCTAGAGTCATAAAACCATACTCCTTTAGGGTCATATATTTACTTTCTAAGAAGTAGGAGGGTCTTTCATCTACGCATCCTAGGAGCAATTTCCAAACTTCGAGATGCCAATGTAGCCATAGTAGAAGAGTCAGTATAATTACTCATATATGTAGATAGCAACTGCCAGGGGAGAGAGGGCCCAGCTGGGCTCCCACAACTCCCACATTTTTATTTTAAAATGCAGGAAGGACTGTGCCTGTCTTGGGTCGTTTCCTACCAGGTGCTTAATCTTATCCGTCATGGGGTCTCGATGAGTCATTCAACGAGCCCTGTCTTAGGTTGATATGGCCCTGAGAAAATCGAACCCATCATTGACTACCAGGCCCTGTGCGAGGCAGTGCTTGCATTTTTATTCCATGTAAATCTACTCGTATACTAGCATAGGCATTGATCACAAGGTGTACAAAGAGTGGTAGAACTCATAAGCCTAGAATGACTATTGCTGCTAATCCGATAACTCCTCCCAGCAAGGAGGTAAACGAGGGCCAGGTAGGCACCAAGGATTGAAGGCGATCTACAAATGTCTTAGCTGTTTCTGCCACATTAATAGAAATGGGCTCCGCATTACATAGATCAAAAATCTGCTGGTGTAACTTTAGCAAATCCTTTTTTTTTTTCATCTTTCCCTTATTTGGTGCATTGTAATCACACATTTTGTTAGGTACAAGCTAGTATAGGTAAAGACATCCATGCACACATTTCTCATTTAACCCTTCCCCAATTCCCACCCCACTCCCTCCTCCTCCCTCCTTCTCAAGGTCAGTTTAGTGATTGACTTAGATGTGTTCATGAAAGTACATCATGCTCATTAGGGTGTCCTCCCTCCCTCCATCACCCTGTCTCAAAATAAAAAGGGCTGGGGATGTAGCTCAGGGGTAGACCATTTGCCTAGAATGTTTGGGACCATGGATTGAATCCTCAATACAACAACAAAAAAAGGCAGTGGGTTCGATTGATGTGTGTGTGTGTGTTACTGGGAATTGAACCCAGAGGCATTCTACCTCCGAGCTACACTCGTACCCCTTTTTATTTTTTGTTTTGAAACACGGTCTCACAAGGATATTGATAGTCTCGCTACATTGCTGAGGCTGTCCTCAAACCTGTGATTCTCCTGTCTTAGCCTCCCAAGTAATGGGATTATAGGTATGAGCCACCACACCTGGTTCAGATTGATCTTTAACACAGATTGAAGCATTTATACATTTATTGCTTAAAAGATTAATGAAAAGAATTTATGACCCACTGTCCTACTTCATACAAATTGTTATACTACTTTTTAAAAACTAAATTGAAGCTGGGCGTGGCAGCGCCACACTTGCAATCCCAGCATTTGGGAGGCTGAGACCTGAGGATCCAGGTTCGCGGCCAGCCTCAGCTACCTAGTGAGGCACTCCGAACTTAGTGAGACCCTGTTTCAAAATAAAGAATAAAAAATAGGGCTGGGGGTGTAGCTCGGAGGTAGAATGCCCCTGAGTTCAATCCCCAGTACCACACACAAAAAAACCTAAATTGAAAGCCGGGCGTGGTGGCTCACGCTTGTAATCCCAGCATTCGGGAGGCTGAGACCGGAGGATCCGGGTTTGCGGCCAGCCTCAGCTACCTAGTGAGGCACTCTGCAACTTAGTGAGACTCGGTTTCAAAATAAAGAATAAAAAATAGGGCTGGGGGTGTAGCTCGGAGGTAGAATGACCCTGAGTTCAATCCCCAGTATCGCAAAAAAAAAAGAAAAAAGAAAAAAAAACCTAAATTGAACATTTCCTTAATTTTTACCCCCTATCAAGTAAAAAATAGTATGTGTTAAGTCTCAAGAGAAATTTTATATCAGAAAGTATGATATTTGTGTTTCTATCCAAAAATATGATTTAAGTTACATGTTGAATTTTCCAAAAATAAATGTGAAGATGAGCATTTTGTTCTTGGCTCTTCAGTTCTCCCAAATAAAGACACAATCATTAATAGCCATGGTCCTGCTGAGACTAACCTCTCTATCAGATCAGGGGTCATCACAGACCCCAGCAATAAGATTACTACCACAAGGACAACTCAGCCCTATAGAGTCATGAGGTAAGGGGCCAGGCATGGACTCTGCTGCAGCTGTGAACATCTGGTTATAGCAAAGGCCTCCCCTGATGGGGTGCTGTTGCCCACTCATGGATGATCCTACCAGAGTCCTGTTGGTGTGCTGACAGGGTGGCATGGGACCCCTGCAACCTCCAAGGTAAATATTCCCTTCTTTATTTAGAGCGCTTTCTCTTTCTCTTTAGAACTCTGAGGGGGTTTGAGTCATCTGAGGCTCAATATTGTCTTTGGAAAGCAGGATGTAGGACTCAGGACAGAGGAAATTCTGCAACCATTTGTTCTTTGCACACAGGAAAAGGCCCATGCCTAGTGTTTCCCATCTAGTGCTCTAGTGAACTGCCTTAGTGCTGCTTCATAGCCCACTCCTTACCTGTCATGCTCCACTGGGCCCCTGGAGCTTCTCAGGGCCTCACCAGCTTTTGTATTCACTACACCCTGGTGTGTTGTGGGAGTGATAGGAAAACCAATTGTGATGGATCATCTATTTTCTAGAGTTTTCACAGCTTCTATACCACTGGTCCTTTTCTGTTTCCATGGATTTATTGTTTGTGCCACTTTCTTGTCATGTCACTGAGATCCTGAGGAAAGAGAGGCAAATGTGTGTGCTTAGGTTGTTAAATTGGAAGTCAGAAAAGCATACTTCTAAAGTTTTTTTTAAAGATTTTATATGCATTTTAAATAATTTGAAAATGAAAGCATTTTCTTCACAATTCCTCTTTGGCCACTAGAGGGCTCCAAAGATTGGAGTATAGGGAAATTAATCAGGAATTAGAAATTTGAGAATGAATCTGGAAAATACCTTCACTCACTTAAAACTTGCTGGGAGCCAGGTATGTTAGCGCACACTTGTAATCCCAGTACTTGGGAGGCTGAGACCGGAGGACCCAGGTTTGTGGCCAGCCTCAGCTACTTAATGAGGCTCTCCACAACTTAGTGAGACCCTGTTTCAAAAATAAAGAATAAAAATAGGACTCGGGCTGTAGCTTGGAGGTAGAATGCCCCTGGGTTCAATCTCCAAAAAAAAAAAAAGCTTGTGGTTATGGTGGCACTTGCCTGTAGTCACAGTACATGGGAGGCTGAGACAAGAGGATCACAGGTTTGAAACCAGCTTCAGCAACTTAGACCCTGTTTCCAAACAAAAATTAAAGTAGTACTTGGGATATGGCTCAGAGGTGGAATGCCCCTGGGTTCAATTCCCAGCATCATTAGGGAAAAAAAAAAAGAGATAGGCGAGGCGAATGCTTGTAATGCCAGCATTTGGGAGGCTGAAACCGGAGGATCTGGGTTCATAGCCAGCCTCACTCAGCTACCTAGTGAGGCACTCTGCAACTTAGTGAGACCCTGTTTCAAAATAAAGAATAAAAAATAGGGCTGGGGGTATAGCTTGGAGGTAGAATGCCCCTGAGTTCAATCCCCAGTATTGCAAAAAAAAAGATTTTAGTAAGTAGCAAATTGGGATGATTTATAAGTCTATTCTTTACAACCTGATGGCAGGACCCGGAATTGAAATGAGATAACTGCAAAGACATCCCTCAGAGGAAAGAAAGGAACCAAGAATGTGGGCCAGGGCAGGAAGCATTGTGTGTGTGCTACCACTCCTGAAAGTGTATTCTTCTCAAGGTGTTTGTTTTTATTAATCTTGAAGAAAGAGCAGTCATGGCAGCCAGACAGGCTTGCAGAGAGGGTGTTTGCAAGTGAAGAGTTGGAGGGGAGCCTAGGGAAATAAAGGAGACTGAGAGTGACAAAGAAGAGACTTAAAACACTCCAAGATAATGAAGAGCAAGGGTGCTATAAATTTAAAAATCAAAGGATCCAAAGAGGCGGATGCATGCTAAAATTAAAGGGCATTTTAACTTCTCGTCCACCAGATGTAGCTAGCTTCTCTTATAGTGGCCACCTCTGAACAGCTTTTGTTGAGGTGAAAGAGGGCTCCATAAAATCTAGAGATTTTCAACAATGGGTATTTACCATACAAACCTTAAAGGGAAAATATCCTGTTTCCACAATGGTAATTGCTGCCTGTCTTTTGTTGCCAAGTGAACAAAATACAAGTTGTGTGGTGTTCTAACAGTATTTGCGTTACCTCCAGAGAGATAATTGGATAAAAACAAAAGTGGGGAAACTCTTGCTCTTTGGCAACAGACAAGACTGGGTTAGAATTCGTGCCTTACCACTGGCCAGTGTGAAGACCACCTCCCAGAACTGCAGTCCTTTGAAATGGAGACAAGCAGAGCTCTCAGTACTATTGTGAGGATGAGAAAGTACGTATGAAGGAGTGGCTAGCACAGCATCTAGCGTATTGCTGGCCTGCGGTCATTGACAAATATTTTTATTATTACATTATTATCATTTGGTGAAGCTTCAGTATGACATTATTCACTATAAAATATTTTGTGCGCTTTGAATCCTCCTGTGGCTGATAAATCCAAAGGAGACTAGTTACTGATAAGTCGCAAAGACCTCTGGGTAAAACAATTTATTTTATAAGACAGTTTCCTGAAATGAATCCCAAGGGTACAGTAATAGGAAGATACTATAGTATTTATTTCCTAAATCAAATTACAAAGCTTACTAGTAGAAAAATTGTATTAAGGCAATAAAAAATGTACTACAGAAACTTTTTTATTCTAGAAACTCAAGTGTTTATCCATGATATAACCATAAAATAGTTAATAGATTTGCCCAGATACTACAAGCCCTCAGAAACCCAGATTTTTTCCATCTCTCAAACCCCCAAACACATCAGAGTACCCAGATCACGGAGATGTCCCTTGAATTCACAGGATATCCCCCAATTTTATGGGATTAAATTACAATTTATTTATACAAATCTTTGAGGTGGAAAGAAAGGAATGCATTCTGTGAGACAAATAGGGTTGTCTCACCACCCGGTTCAGTATTGCACTTCGAGGCACTCGGGCAGCGGTTGCCTCCATTCTTGTCTTCCAAAGGAAAGATTTCATCCAAGAGACACAGATCGGATAAGCATAAGAGATTTATTTAGCAAGCTGAGGGGAGAGTGTCAAGAGAGAAGGCAAACCGGGCATGGTGGCACACGCTTGTAATCCCAACATTTGGGAGGGTTCTAGGCCAGCCTCAGCTGCTTAGTGAGGCACTCCGCAACTTAGTGAGACCCTGTTTCAAAATAAAGAATAAAAAATAGGGCTGGGGTTATAGCTCGGAGGTAGAATGCCCCTGAGTTCAATCCCCAGTACTGAAAAAAAAAAGATTATTTTAGTAGCCTGGATTACTGTTCTTTCTTTTCACATTATCAGACTCCTTCAATCCTTCAATTAGCCCTCTTTGGCCCTGGCCACACTTTCTCTCAACTTGTTCTCTATTAGTGACCTGTTGGTTGCAAATGGATCATCGTGTGCCACAAGTTTGTAAGTCAACCATTTACAAAATATCTTTCCATAGATGGAATATTAATGGTCATTGGTGCTGAGGTGGGCTCATGAAAACCTTAAATAGGTGCATTAAAAGTTTTTTTCACATGAAAAGATAGCCACAGGAAATATTTGCAGAAGTTGGAGCTGATAAAGGGCTGTTATCTAAAATATACAAAGAACTTTGTACACACAATAGTAAAATAATCTGATCTAAAAATGGGCCAAGCCGGGGTGTGGTGGTGCACACTTGTAATCCCAGCATTTGGGAAGCTGAGACCAGAGGATCCGGGTTTGTGGCCAGCCTCAGCTACCTAGTGAGGCACTCTGCAACTTAGTGAGACCCTGTTTCAAAATAAAGACTAAAAATAGGGCTAGGAGTATAGCTTGGAGGTAGAATGCCCCTGAGTTCAATTCCCAGTACCGCAAAAATAAATAAATAAAATAAAAATGGGCCAAAGATCTTAGCGCACATCTCCCTAAAGAAGACAGATGACAAACACATGAAAAGATGCTCTGCATCATATGTCATCAGGGAAATGCAAATTAAAACAGTGAAATACCAACATACATCTATTAGGGTTTGAGGGGGGGTACTGGGGAATGAACCCAGAGATATTCTGCCTCTGAGCTACACCCCCAGCCCTACTCTTTATTTTGAAATGGTTTCACTAAGTTGCTGCGGCTGATGCCAAACCTGTGATCCTTTCTCAGCCTCCCAAGTACTGGGACTACAAGCATGCGCCACCATACCTGGCTAACATACACCTATTAGAATGGCCAAAATGCAGGACACCAACAACATTCAAATGCTGGTGAGAATGTGAAGCAACATTTTTTTTGTGTGTGCGCCACTACGCCCGGCAAGCAACAGAAATTCTGATATACTGCTGATGAGACTGCCACTGTGGAAGACATAGTTTGGCAGTTTATTACAAAACTAAACATACCATAAGCCGAGTGTGGTGGCACACGCCTGTAATCCCAGCATTTGGGAGGCTGAGACAGGAAGATCCAGGTTGATGGCCAGCCTCACCTACCTAGTGAGGCTTTCTGCAACTTAAACCCTGTTTCAAAATAAAGAATAAAAAATAGGGCTGGGGTTGTAGCTCGGAGGTAGAATGCCCCTGAGTTCAATCCCCAGTACCTCAAAAAAAAAAAAAAAAAACCCCATAAAATCCAGAATAGGGCCTTTTGTATTTACTCAAAGGAATTGAAAAAAACTTGTGAATAGATATTTTTTGTTTGTTTGTTTGTTTGTTTGTTTTGTTGTACTGGGGATTGAACTCAGGGGCATTCTACCTCCGAGCTACACCCCCAGCCCTATTTTTTATTCTTTATTTTTGAAACCGAGTCTCACTAAATTGCGGAGTGCCTCACTACGTAGCTGAGGCTGGCCTCGAACCCGGATCCTCCAGTCTCAGCCTCCCAAATGCTGGGATTACAAGTGTGCGCCACCACGCCTGGCTTGTGAATGGATCTTTATACCATAGTTGCCAAAACCTGGCAACAACCAAGATGTTGTTCAATAGGTAAATCCAAATAGTGGAATATTATCCATTGCTAAAAAGAAACAAGCCATCAAGTCATCAAAAGACATAGAAGAAACTTAAAATACATGTTTTAAGTGAAAGAAGCCAATCTGAAAAGGCTATATACTATATGATCCCAACGTACAATATATACTGTATGATTACAAGACTGTAAACCCACATGTAAATAATGAACTTTGGTTTGTCACCAGAGAAGAGACCACCAGAAGAGGGTCCCAAGGAATTCCCAGAGAATGGGGGAGGGGTGCTAAATTTAGGACAAGTGGGTCCTTGACATATGTGACAGAAAAGAATTTCAGCTTGTGTCTGTAGAGGCACAGACAGATTTATTTAGGGAAACGTACACATTCAAGGGTGAATGTGGGCTATCTCAAGAAAGAAACACCTTTTGGGGTAAAGCAAGGAATATACATTGAAAAGAGAATGCAGGTTATCAAGAGATGGGAAGAAGCTAAGCATGGAGTCACTTGGGAGGCTCAGACCGGAAGATAGCAGATTTGAAGCCAGCCTCAGCAATTTAGCAAGAACCTCTGCAACCTAGTGAGACCGTGTTTCAAAAAAATTAAAAAAAAAAAAAAAAAAGGGGCTGAGGATGTAGCTCAAAGGTAGACTACCCCAGGGTTCAATCCCCATTTACCCTCCCCCCTCAGAGAGAGGAGAGGTAAAGGGAGGAAGTGGGGAAGGAAAAACACTTGTGGGGAGAGGGGTGGTCCCATTTCCTCTAAAGGAAGCCGGAAGGGTGGGTATAGGAAAGTATGTAGGGTTAACAGTCACAATGCAGTTTATGATGGCCTGGTCATTTTCAAGATTGTTAGACTGTTTCCATTATCTGATCAATTTATAACAGTGAAAAGTTGCTAATTTTAACCTATTAGTGGCCAATTAACAATGCACAAGGCAATTATCATAAGTGAGTGAACCTACAGTTAGCTTCAATATTTATAGATTTCCCACAAATTTAGGAGTGACAGGCCTGTGAGAAAGACTGTCTTGGGAAATGACAGTCCTGGAAAAGTGTGCAGAACCAGAGATTAAATTCATATTTCCTTCTTCCATTATGCCTTCTTTTAACTCTGTGTGTGTGTGTGTGTGTGTGTGTGTGTGTGTGTGTGTGTGTGTGTTACTGGGACTTGAATCCAGTGGGAATCTGCCTTCGAGTCTATTTTATTTTTTTATTTTGAAACAGGTTTCACTAAGTTGCAGAGGGCCTTAATAAATTGCTGAGGCTGGCTGCAAACCTGCAATCCTCCTGTCTCAGCCTCCTAAGTACTGTGATTACAGGCATGCACCACTATGCCCAGGGCTTTTAACCTTTTTTTTTTTTAAATTTCTTCTCAGGAGAAGCCAATGTGGGTCTATTCATTGCAACAAATATGCCATTTTGGTAGGGAATGTTGATAATCAGGGAGTTTATGCATGTACGGAGGAAGATGAGGAGGAGGAGGAAGGGGGAAAAAGAGTCTAATATTTAAAAATCAGCCAGCGATGGTGACGCACACCCAGAACTTGGGAGATTGAGACAGGAGGATAGCAAGTTCAAAACCAGCCTCAGCAACTCCAAATGAGGCTCCCATCCCATCAATTTAGCAAGACCCTATTTCCAAATAAAATAGGGATAGGAGGGGTGTAGCTTGGAGGTAAAATGCCCCTGGGTTCACTCTCCAGCAACACACACACACACACACACACATACACAATCAATCAATGACAGAGCCAAGCATGGTGGCGCACACTTGTAATCCTAGTACTTGGGAGGCTGAGACTGGAAGATCCGGGTTCTCGGCCAGCCTCAGCTACTTAGTGAGGTCTCCGCAACTTAGTGAGACCCTATTTCAAAATAAAAAATAAAATAAGGCTGAGAGTGTAGCTTGGAGGTAGAATACTTCTGGGTTCAATCCCCAGCACCACAAAATAAAAAATAAAATTAAAGCTGGGTGTGGTGTCAAAGGCCTGTAATCCCAGTACTTAGGAGGCTTAGACAAGAGAATTGCAGGTTCGAAACCAGCCGTAGCAACTTAGTGAGGCTCTGAGCAACTTGGGGAGACCCTGTTTCCAAATTGAAAAAAAAAAATAAGAAATGAGAATTCTTTTTTAAGGTTTGATAGCTTTTTTTTTTTTTTTCAGAAACATCTAAATGAAATAAAAAGTAGAAGAAAAGAATTTTTTAGAGATTCCATGGGCCGGGCGTGGTGGCGCACGCTTGTAATCCCAGCATTCGGGAGGCTGAGACCAGAGGATCCGGGTTCGCGGCCAGCCTCAGCTACCTAGTGAGGCACTCCGCAATTTAGTGAGACTCGGTTTCAAAATAAAGAATAAAAAAAAAAAAAAAAAATAGGGCTGGGGGTGTAGCTCGGAGGTAGAATGCCCCTGAGTTCAATCCCCAGTACCGCAAAAAAAAAAAAAAAAAGAGATTCCTGAGTACATTTTGTGTGCTTTATATGCTAGTTCTTTACTACAACAAACACATCTTTTTTTTCGTACTGGGATTACAAGCATGTACCACCACGCCCGGCTACTTTTATCTTTTCCTGATATAAATCTTCACTATTCTCAATCTTAATAATTGAGGTCATCAGATGTTTACCAATGATATGAAGAGAAGAAAAGAGATTTTCCTAAGATTACTAAACAAAAAATGGAAGTGAGAAAGAGAATGAATGGCATTATGGAGAAATAGAGATGGACAGGGAAGGTATTTGTGTCTCAGGCACTGGGTCATTGATAAAATTAGATATGGAACACAAAGCTGCCAGGGGCAGCAATTACAGGCTGCTCTGGCAGCCCACCAGCTCCAGCTCCCTCTTGCGTTCTCTCCCGGTCTCTCTGCACATATTCAAGATGGCAGTGGGTCAGCACAGTCAGGCGCCCTCCCCGAGCGTGCGCAGGCGCAGTGCCGCGCAGGCGCGGTCCCGCTTCCCTCCCCGACCTTGGCCGACCGCGCCTGCGCCGTGGGAGCGGCTCGCGACTAGGCTGGGTCTGGCAGTAGTCTCGGTCTGAAGGCGGCCGGAGCGGCTGTCTCCATTAAGATGAGGCTTTTGCTGCTTCTCCTGGTGGCGGCGTCGGCGGTGGTCCGGAGCGAGGCCTCGGCCAACCTGGGCGGCGTGCCCAGCAAGAGATTAAAGATGCAGTACGCCACGGGGCCGCTGCTCAAGTTCCAGATATGGTGAGTGTGTGTGCCGGCCCCGCCGCGCCTCTCTTGGGCGCCGCGTGTACGCGAGGCCCGGGCTTTGCGGCCTAGCTGCTGCACCTTTCCGGCGTCAGCGCTCTTCCGCGGTCGGCCTCCTCGGGGCCGCCTTTCTCTTCCCCAAGCACAGCGGCTTGCTTCTTTTTATCCTGTCAAAATGGTGGGGACGGGGCAGGAGGACCGGGGAAGGTTAAACGCTGACGGGCGAGGCCAGGGTGCTGCCGCGGCGGAGGCTCGGGCGGCGGCATCAGGCCCCGCCGGGTCGGCGGCCTGCGGAGCCGGACGAGGAGGCACTGAGAGCGCCTGTCCCCGGCGCGCATTTCCCTCTCCGTCCCAGGGTCCTCTCCCCCGGACCCGCCGGCGGCTGTGAAGGGAGCGAGGAGCTTCTTTCTGACAGCCGGCAGGGGAGAGCTGGGGAGGCCGGCTCTCAGCGATTTCCAAAGAGCCAGAAGCCGTTGCTCTTCTAAACTTTGACGACGGTTCGCTCCCGCACCACCCGCTCTTCTCTCCAATCCCACCTGTCCCCAGCTTCGGCGAGTTGCAGGCTCTGTAATCTCTTTCTGCCATGTCTAGAGCATTTGTAGAAAGAGGAAAGGAGCCGGGCAGTTTTTGACATTGGTAATGATAGTAATAGATTTTGTTACCTAATAGCAAGACAGTGATACATTTTATTTTATTTTATTTTATTGCAGTACTGGGGATTGAACTCAGAGGCATTCTACCTCCGAGCTATACCCCCAGCCCTATTTTTTTTATTCTTTATTTTGAAACCGAGTCTCACTAAGTTGCAGAGTGCCTCACTAGGTAGCTGAGGCTGGCCTTGAACCCGGATCCTCCGGTCTCAGCCTCCCGAATGCTGGGGTTACAAGCGTGCGCCACCACGCCCGGCTAGTGATACATTTTATAAAATAAGTGGGATTGGGGAACGTTTGAAAGGCTCAAAAGATTTTTTTTTAAACCCACGAAATTGTAAAATTGCAGAAATAAGAAAATTACATTTCAAGAGGTGATGTTTTCTCAGAAAAGGATGGCCAGATTAGAATATCTTCAGAATCCTGATACTTTGGAGTGTTATTGTTGGCCATAATTCATTTAAAATCAGCTTTTTCAGTTAGGCGTGGTAGCGCACACTTGCAATCCCAGTACTTGGGAAGCTGAGACAGGAGGATCGCAGGTTCCAGGACAGCCTCGACAACTTAACGAGACTCTCAGCAATCTAGTGAGGCCGTATTTCAAACTAAAAAAAATAGGGCTGGGAGTGTGGCTCAGAAGTAGAACTTCCCTGGGTTCAATTCCCAGTACCAAAATAAAATAAAATCAGCTTTTCCAAACTTCTTGGATTAAGAAAAGCTTACTAAAGTCTAGATTTCTACTTCAATGGGCTTTTCGCTTAATTATTAAAAACTAAGCAAATCTTTAACCTTAAAAAAAAGTTGTGACATTTTAACCAGAGTCAGAAAATACATGAGAATTTATTTTTGAAATGAAAACTTTGCAGTTTCCTTCTGGTTACAAAAACAACTTTTTTCTGTGCTTTAGTCTGTACCTGGAATATATCATGTTTCATGTAATACTTCAAATGGAAGTTGATTTGACCAATCTAACTTTCTTCCTTTTTTTACTTGATTTTTTTGGGTGCTGATTTTATTGTGCTGTCCCACTTTTTCGTGGATCCTTGGCCTCTGTGTAGAAAAGAATTTCAAAGGCGGGTCGTGGTGGCGCATGCTTGTAATCCCAGCATTGAGACGGGAGGATCCAGGTTCTCGGCCAGCCTCAGCTACCTAGTGAGGCACTCTGCAACTTAGACCCTGTTTCAAAAATAGGGCTGGAGCCAGGCGTGGTGGCGCACGCTTGTAATCCCAGCATTCGGGAGGCTGAGACCGGAGGATCCGGGTTCTTGGCCAGCCTCAGCTACCTAGTGAGGCACTCCGCAATTTAGTGAGACTCGGTTTCAAAATAAAGAATAAAAAAATAGGGCTGGGGGTGTAGCTCGGAGGTAGAATGCCCCTGAGTTCAATCCCCAGTACCGCAAAAAAAAAAAAAAAAATAGGGCTGGAGGTGTAGCTCGGAGGTATGAGTTCAATCCCCCCTACCGAAAAGAAAAAAAAAAGAATTTCAACACATGCCAGTCAGGGACAAAGGCAGGAGATTATTTAGGAAAGTAAGGGATTCAGGGAGAAGACAGGTGAGAGGAGATCTTCCAGGCCAGTCGAGCAAGAGAGAGTGTGTCTTTGCATCCTTTTCAGTCCTTATATAGAATTCCCAAGAAGGAATGGGCACTGCGGAGGTATGGATCTCAGGAGTCTCAGGTAGGGTGAGGATCCAGGAGATTAAGGGTGTGGGCCCACAGAGACTTCTGGGAGTTAGAGATTATGAACTCTCCAGATTTTAAAACTATATTTTTCCTTTTCCTTCCCAATTTGTCTCCTTTCTACCTAAATTTTATTTTCTTTTCTTTTCTTTTTTTTTTTTTTTTTGTGCGGTACTGGGGATGGGACTTGGGGGCATTTTACCTCCGAGCTACAGCCCCAGCTCTATTTTTTATTCTTTATTTTGAAACAGGGTCTCACTAAGCAGCTGAGGCTTGTGTGAACTCGGATCCTCCAGTCTTAATCTCCCAAATGCTAGGATTACAAGTGTGCGCCACCACGCTAAATTTTCATTTCTTCTATTCTACCTCATCACTGGGATTAAACCCAGGGCCTTGCCATGCTAAACATGTGCTCTGCCACTGAGCAACACCTCGTGTGTGTGTGTGTGTGTGTGTGTGTGTGTGTGTGTGTGTGTGTGTGTGTTTTTCTGGGGATTAAACCCAGGAGCATTCTGCCTTTGAGCTACACCCCCAGGTCTATTTTATTTGGAGACAGTTGCTGAGAACCTCCCTAAATTGCTGAGGCTGGCCTTGATCTTCCTGTCTCAGCCTCCCAAGTACTGGGATTACTGGCCTCCCAAGAACTGGAATTACTGAATTGTGCTACCACAACCTGTTCCTCCAATCCCTTCTTAGACTTTATTAGAAAGTGGTCATCGTTTTACTAATTCGTAGAGATTATTAAGGAGTGTTATACTTTATTTTTTTTAATTTTTTGCGGTACTAGGGATTGAACTCAGGGGCATTTTACCTCCGAGCTACACCCCCAGCCCTATTTTTTATTCTTTATTTTGAAACCGAGTCTCACTAAGTTGCGGAGTGCCTCACTAGGTAGCTGAGGCTGGCCCTGAACCCGGATCCTCTGGTCTCAGCCTCCCGAATGCTGGGATTACAAGCATGCGCCACCACGCCTGGCTTCCCAGCCCTATTTTTTATTCTTTATTTTGAAACAGGGTCTTACTAAGTTGCAGAGTGCCTCACTAGGTAGCTGAGGCTGGCCCTGAACCCGGATCTTCTGGTCTCAGCCTTCCAAATGCTGGGATTACAAGCTTGTGCCACCACGCCTGGCTACCCTGAACATGTTACATAACAAAAGTGTCACTAGTTGAAGTGGGGTTGAGGTGGAGGCTGGAGGATCAAAAGCTCCAGGCTAGCCTGGGCAATTTAGCAAGACCCTGATTTTTTTTTTTTTTTTTTTTTTTTTTTTTTTTTTTTTTTTTTTTTTTTTTTTTTTTGTGGTACTGGGAATTGAACTCAGGGGCATTCTACCTCCGAGCTACACCCCCAGCCCTATTTTTTTTTTTTTTTTTATTCTTTATTTTGAAACCGAGTCTCACTAAGTTGCGGAGTGCCTCACTAGGTAGCTGAGGCTGGCCTCGAACCCGGATCCTCCGGTCTCAGCCTCCCGAATGCTGGGATTACAAGCGTGCGCCACCACGCCCAGCTACGATCCGGATTTAAAAAAAAAAACAAGGACTAAGGATATAGCTCAGTAGTAGGGTACCCCTGGGTTTGATTCCCAGTAAAACACACCCACAGACCAAGTGCTATAATTTTTTTTCATATGTATTTAGAAAGCAGCTTTATTATTATTCCCTGCCTAATACAGATAAATTTAGCTTATTCTTCGTTGCTTTCCCTGCCCTCCCCCCCCCCAGATTAATCTGTTTACAGTAAAGTGAATGTTAGATTTCTGGTCTTGATAGAATCTCTTGAACACCCATTTGCAAATTTGTTTTGGAAAGGAGAGGAAGCTAATATAACTGAGGATAAACACATGAGAAGTTTTAAAATTCCATTTGAAATCTCAGTGCCATAAAATGCATTTTCATTAATTAATACTAAATTTGAAAGAGAGAGAGTGAGAACTCATTTTATCTTTACTTCAATTGTTTTTATTCTTCACTTTATATATTTTTAATTTTTTTGTACTGGGGATTGAACCCTATATTTTTTTTTTAAACAGGGTCTCACTGAGGCCCTGAGGCTGGCCTTGAACCTCTGATCCTCCTAAGTCAGCTTCCCAGGTACTGGGATTACTGGCATGTGCCATCACAGTCAACACTCAAAGTACTTTTTTGGGGGGGTTGGGGGGGGTAGGGTGATACTAGGGATTGAACCCAGAGGTGTTCTACCTCCAAGCTACACCCCTAGTCCAATTTTGTTTTTTATTTTTAAACAGAGTCTCACTAAATTGCTGAGGCTATCTTCGAACCTGTGATCCTCCTGCTTCAGCGTCCCAAGTGCTGAGATTACAGACATGCACCACCACACCTGGCTTATAGTACTTTTTCGTAAATAACTCAAGTTCAGTATATCATCTAGTAATTATTATCCTTGTTTTTTTGTTTTGTTTTGTATTGGGAATTGAATTGAACTGATAGGCATTCTACCTCCAAGCTAAAATCCCCCCACCCCCAGATGGATTGTATTTACTATTGGGAAACGAGGTCTCACTAGGTTACTGAGAGCCTCACCACATTGCTGAAACTGTCCTTGAACCTGCAATCCTCCTGTCTCAACCTCCCAAATACTAGGATTACAAGCATGTGCCACCATACCCAGCTTAATTATATCAATTTTAAATTGCCAGGAGAACAAAATAGCAACACAATGGAATGGAATTGGAGAGAGATCAAGCTTATGACAAAGTGTCCTCTTCTGTGTCACGTGCTTCTTCAATAATTGTTTATTCAGTACCTGCTATGTGCCAGGAGCTAAAGATTCCATATTGAATGTCACAGGTGTGATCACCTCATTAAGCCTCCTGCAGTGTCCTAAGTATTTGAGTCTGGCTTATTATGTTGATTGAAGGATAGAATTAGATAATTTTGATAACATTGATTTTGTATTTGTGAAGAAGTTTATCCTTTATGTTTAAGTGTTGAACTTGAACATTAAAAATGGAATTCTTGTCAGGAGCCTTGGCACACACTTGTAATCCTAGCTACTTAGGAGGCTGAGGCAAGAGGATCACAAGTTCGAGGCCAGCCTGGTCAACTCAGCAAGAACTTGTCTCAAAATAAAAAGGGCAAGCATGTGCAAGGCCCTGGATTCAATCCCCAGTACCACACTCACAGTTCACTAATGGCGTTTAAAGTTTCCTCGTTATACCTTTCTTGCTTTGCTTTTTATATGTAAGTATATTCTGGTAGCTACTCATAGGGACTGTGTTTGGCATGTGTGCTTACTTATTTTCTCTATATATGTTATTTAACATGTAATCAACTCTACATTTGCTGCAGTTAAAGAGGTTACTGACTACAACCCTTTACAGTTAACACTCAAACATTTGACAGTTGAGTTACTACTGGGAATAGTAGATTAATTGAAATCAAAACATAAGTAGAATATGGTAGAATTTTCAAAGTTTGTTAATTATTCACTGCTATAATTGTATAACAGCTAACTTCTAACTAGTTTTAAGAGGTGAATGAGAGCCGGGCGTGGTGGCGCACGCTTGTAATCCCAGCATTCGGGAGGCTGAGACCGGAGGATCCGGGTTCGCGGCCAGCCTCAGCTTCCTAGTGAGGCACTCCGCAACTTCGTGAGACCCAGTTTCAAAATAAAGAATAAAAAATAGGGCTGGGGGTGTAGCTCGGAGGTAAAATGCCCCTGAGTTCAATCCCCAGTACC
>PVLC010023803.1:0-25430 GCA_004027655.1 Graphiurus murinus | reverse complement strand
CCACACAGAAAGCTGATGGAACTGTAACATCTTTTTTTTTTTTTCTCACAGGTATCATATCCCTCACTCTCCATTATATAATGTCATAAAGAAATGGTTATCCATAGAGATTGTTTAGTTTCTAGTTCTTGGTGGTTATAGGCAAATCTAGTACAAGTTGTATAGTCATAGCCAGATTCAGAAATCCCAAGAATCTTAATCTTTACTTGAAGAACAGCATTTCAACACTGTTCTTCAAGGATATTCCAGAAAGAGGACATAGTTCTCCAGATGCTCAGGTTTAGGTAGTTCCTATGCACTGTGCAGAACCTTCAGTAAACCAAGCCCAAATCTTCTCTTTCACCTAATTATAGCAATCTCCTCATAAGGCCATAGGCAACAGGCCAGGAAAGAGAGGCAAGTAGCAGAAGTGGACATTTAGGCTACTTCTCCGTGTAGCTTATTTGTGCTTGCAAGACCTGCTTGTCTTGATCTTATATATGCCACTTGTATTTAATGATGAAGTGCTGTTAAATATGTCCAACTCTATGGTACACCAAATAACATACAGCACGTAGTGGAAAGTTCAGTTTTATGGTAATTTAGTAATCCATGGCTACATGTTCAAGCTTTGTTAAGCTCAGTAGCAGCCATAAAGATGTTTCTCTAAAAGAGAATAGTTATACACAGAGGATGGCAAGACTTTGCTTCAAAATCCTAGGAGGCGCTATTGTTTACCTATATGAGTCTGTTGAAAGACTCAAATAAAATCTCATCTGCCACTGACACTTCAAACAGTATGGGATCTGCTACTTCATAAGGATCAAGTGGCAGAACAATGTACACAACAGCCTGGACCTCTTGAAAAGCCTTCTTTTGTTCTAAATTACACTCAAAACTAACATATTTTCACATCTTTCAATAAATAGCCAGAAGCAGCACACCCACATGAGGAGTTTGTTGTCTCTAATATCCCAAAAGGCCCAGAACAAGAGCATTTTGATTCAATCTTGTGTCAAAATTTATTACACCATCCTTAAAATTTTCAATTTATACATGTATCAGCTCCATTTGGAAATTAAAGTGGAAAATCCTGCTAAACATAGTCTGATTCTATAGCAGAAATCAATGTGCCAAATTTATATAATTTCTCAAATATGTCATTTGGATTCCAGTTCCAGGGTATAAAGAAAATCTCCAAATAGCTGTGTATATTACCAATAACATAATCTGCAGTGGAATGTTCATTTGAAATCTAATAAGTTTTAATTTGGTGGATCATTCAATTTTGGTTTGAATTATTTTATCAGATTTTATTGAGAGCATCAACTAAGCAGCTATCTTATTAACATCAAGATTTTTAATGTCCTATGGTTTGGAAAAATAAAATGTTTGAAGATATTTATAAGGACAAAATGACAACATACTTAAAGGAAAGGAAGAAAAATTGAATGCTACATTCCATTTTAGATTTGAAACTCTGTGTAGATAGGGTTTGAATGCCACAGCTGGACCTTTAAAGTGGACTTTACAATACTTAGAGGTATTTTGGACTAATAAAAACTCTATGGTAGTAAAAAGTATTATTTTCACTTTGTTCTTCAAAATTACTGCACTTGCTATTTTATATCTGTTGTTAGTTTACAGTAATACAAGATCTCATCTATCTATCTATATGTTCTCTGATAAATTCTTTTTATGAATGGAAGTTTACTTCTTGCTTTCTAATCTCTATAAACTAGGACTTTTCTGGGGAAATCTCTACCTGTACCTATTACCATCAAAGGAAACTATCATAAGTCTAAAGAGAGAGCCTACACAATGGGAGAAGATCTTTGCCAGCTAATCCTCTAATAGGAGACTGGTATCTAGAATATACAAAATACTTAAAAGACTTAACACTAAAAAAATGAATAACCCAATAAATAAATGGGCAATTGAACTACATAGATACTTCACAAAAGAAATACAAATGGTCAATAAATACAGGAAAAAATCTTCAACATGGTTAGCATTCAGGGAGATGCAAATCAACCTACACTGAGATTATATCAAACCCCAATTAGAATGGCAATCACAAGAAGCCAAAGAACAATAAATGTTGGTGAGGGTGTGGGGAAATAGGAACTCTTCTACACTGTTGGTGGGATTGCAAATTAGTGCAGCCACCATAGAGGTCAGTGTGGAGATTCCTCAGAAAATTGAGAATGCATCCACCATATGATGCAGCTATACCACTCCTGGTGGTATAGGGCTGGGTGTATAGCTCGGAGGTAGAATGCCCCTGAGTTCAATCCCCAGTACCACAAAAAATAAAGAAAGAAAGAAAGAAAGAAAGAAAGAAAGAAAGAAAGAAAGAAAGAAAGAAAGAAAGAAAGAAAGAAAGAAAGAAAGAAAGGAAGAAAGGAAGGAAGAAAGAAAGAAAGAAAGAAAGAAAGAAAGAAAGAAGAACAATATTATGCCATTTGCAGGAAAATGGATGGACCTACAGAACATTATGTTAAATGAGATTTGCTAGTTACAGAAAGTGAAAGATGTTTTCTCTCTTATGCAGAAGCTAGGAAGTACTCAGGATACCAGAAAGACTTCAGATAATGGAGAAGAAATTCCAGTGGAGCCAGGAAGGTGGTCTACAGGAAGGAGAGGGGGAGAGGGAAGATCAATGAAGAAATCACTTCCACTGACATTATATAGATATGTGAGAGTACCAATGTCAATCTCAATACCATGTATGAGGACAGGAGGTATGTGGGGAGGAAGGCAGGGGAAAGATCACCAAGTGCTATGTACATGAGTATCACTATCATCATGAACTGCATTATGGTGTGAGACTATACTGCATCAATAAAAGTATTTTAAAAACTAGGATTTTTTAATTCAGTATTGAGTAGAGTTATGACTGGGTTTCATTTTTCTTGTTTCAAATTTTGAAGAGGTGCCACCATTAAAATATTATCTGGAGTTTAAATTTCTTTACTTTAAGAAAGTTTTATCTATAGCTAGTTTGCTAAGAGGTTTATCGTGTATGGATGTTGAGTATTACTGAGTATGTCTTTTCTGTAATTTTTCTTAATCTTTTAAATGTAGAGAGAGGCACGCTGGTAATATTTTTAATGTTAAATCACTTTTCCATTCATGTAATTATTTCCAATTTTGTTATGTTGTCATTTTATTAATAAATTATTGTATCAATATTAAATACTTTATATACTTTTACACTATTATTATAATTTTGATAAAATAAAATCATTATTATAATTTTGATAAAATAAAAGGCCCTATAGGGAAGAATTTGAAAATTGAATCTGATAGGAGAGAAAATCACTAATGAGTTAGTATTGAGCATAATGACGTTTAATTTTACAAACAAATCTGTCACATTGCTTTCTAAAATGGCACAATTAAGGATATTTTATCTTGCCCTCCAAACTATAGTCCACTTGTTTGTCACCTGAGTGAAATGAATCTGTGATAGAAAAAAAAATCTTATAATCACCAAGTGCTATGTACATGAGGACCTAATTAAGAAGATGATAAGTAAATGACTATAATGGACCGATTTGAAAATCAAATACATATTCATTTCCTTAGATACATAAAGAAAAAAGGCAAGTAGCAAAAATGAAGTAATAAAAACTTGCAGAGCACCACTGGCAGTGCTGTTTGTTATCAGAATGACACAGTAGTGCTGGCAATAATCACCATTCTAAAGGTTCTCCTTTAAAATTAAATTTAGTTTCAACTGATACACACAAACAAAAATTTTACATATTTATGTGGTGCCATGTAATAGTTGATGCCTATGAACATAACCTGTGTTTGAGTCAGGTTAAGCATAACTGTCTTCTCTAACATTTATCATTTCTGTATGATGAAAACTTTCAAAAACCTTTTCTTCTAGCTTTGTCAAGTGTACAATATATTGCTGCTATTTTTATTCACCCTATTGTGCAATAGCACACCAGAACTTCTTACTCTCATTGTTAGTACCCAATGAACAACCTTTCCCCATTCTTGTCTCCTCCATACTTTCCCCAGCATTACTTTCACTGGGTAGAAACACAGCCAACGGTGTGTGTGTGTGTGTGTGTGTGTGTGTGTATGTGTGTGTGTGTGTGTGTGTGTGTGTGTGTGTGTGTGTTTCTGGGATTGAACCCAGGACCTTCCCTGCCTGGCAAGTGCTCTATCACTGAGCTACATCCCCAACTCCCTCCTCATTATTTTTTTGAATACATAAATTAATGTTCAAAACAAAAGGTTTAAGGCATATATATATGTATATATATATATACACAAATAAAGCAACTTTCTATATAAATGTTACTTAAATTGTGAAGAAATGTATGAACTTGACTTTCACAAACTTTATATTTTAATGTTATATATTTGATAAATTTCTAGTTATATGACATTTCTAACAAATTATCAAAAATGTCAATACTTTAGGAAAGAAACCATATTATGTTTATCTGGCCTAAACTATTTCATGATTCATTGTGGCTTTGGAGTATTAGATGTCTTTAAGGTTAGAATATTGATCCAGTTAATATATTCCCTTCTCTACTCTGTTTAACCATATTATTCAACAATCCAAAAGTATTAACTGGAAATTATTATGAGGAAAATACCTTCCTTGGATAAATTTAGGATAAAGAATATGTATTTTCTATATATGGAGAAAGAGAGAACCTATGTCAAGTGCTAATAAATAACAACTATATAGAATTCCAATCAAGCTAGACAAAATCAAAGTATTTAAAAGTGGGTATGGCAACACCTAGAAACTTTTATCGAAACTATGTTCAATATACAAGCAGGCATGTGGATCATTCTCTCTGAAGGTTATGCTTTGCAAAAAAAATCATCATAACATTATTCACTGTAAATATCTACATATCAACATGCACATGTGTGCAACTTTATTGTGGTATAGGCACCACATCTCATCTAATTAAACTTCCAGAGAGTGGTTAAAGGCTGGCAAATAGAGACCTAAAAATAGAAATGTGAATCTCCCTTGCATAGATAACACTGTACAAAGATCCTAAGCACAACTTCTTAGCAACAAAGGTAATGATTAACTTAGTCGAGTGGATCAGAATATTTGGATTCTAGCCAGGTGTGGTGTTGCACACCTTTAATCCTAGTACCTGGGAGACTGAGACAGGAACATTGCAGGGTTGAGACCAGCCTCGAAAAATAAGTGAGACCCTCAGCAACCTAGTGATACCCTGTTTCAAAACTAAAATTAATAGGGATGTGGGTGCAACTTAGAGATACAATTCTCCTAGGCTCCATCCCCCGTCTCACATGTGTGTGCACATGTGCACGTGGGACACACACATACACACACACACACACCACACACACACACACATTACCTGGATTCAGCTCTCTTTCATTCACTAGTGCTGTGATTCATCATTTTTCTGAATCAAATTTCTAGGAATTATTGCTCCCAGTCTAGAATGAGTTTATAACATAAAATTTTATCTTCCTCTTCACCGACAGCTTCATATAATTGAAAGTAAAGAGTAGAATGTTGTGAGATTATCTGTGTCTAATCATGGTCAAAAAAGAGAAAATTATAAATTCACTTATACTCAAAGATTTATTTTTCAAGAGTGTGTAAATAACTACTATAAAAAATTCAGAACAGCCTCAGAAAGATCTTAGAAAAATATTACTTGAAGTGAAAAAAGTTATAAAAATTAACCTTATAGAGTAGAATATTCAGGCAAAGCAAATCTTGGTAGGAGTTTGCAGGTATAAAAATAAATCTGTAAAATGGAACTAATTTTCCAACTTTAAATTAGAAACATGGCCCATGTCCATTCTTTAGAAAACTGATCGTTGTTTTTATTTAAAAGCAGACATCTGTAACCACTTCACAGATTATACGAATTGTGATCAGAAACGCAGCATATGGTAGCAAGTGATGAATCTGAAGAGACACGGCTAAGTTTAGATTGAACTAAAGTTTCTAGGTTTCCCTTAAAAATTAAATGTAAGAAACATTCTGGTGTCACTTGTCGCTACACAAAGTTAATATATGATGTTCTCATTTTTGACTGATCTCTTAAATCAGAAGTGTAAATGAAATACACACTTTCTCTTTTAACTTCTATTTGGTCATTTTTCAATAAGCACAGTGTTTGGGTTATTCTATGTTGACATATATACCAAAATAAGATTGAAAGTAAAAGAAATATGTATATATATCATATAACATTTCAAATGAATATATGTAAGTACAAAACTCATAAATAAAGCATTTAAGTAAATTAAACTTTTACTTATATACAAAAGTGATTCTCATAAAATTTGGTTAATTATTTAACATTTCTGGGTTATTTCTCATATTCTAGACAAATATAATATCATTCGTCTATTTATAGTTATACAGTTGAATTCTATAGATTATATACTGTTTTGTATTTGGTACTGTGAACCCAGGGGCATTCTACATTCTCAGAGGAACTACACCACCACCCCTATTTTATTTTTTTTTATTTTCAAATATGGTCTCACTAACCCCCTGGAGGGAATCCATAAATTGCTGAGGCTGTCCACAAACCTGTAATCCTCCAGTCTCAGCCTCAAGAGTACAGGGATTACATGTGTGTGCCACCTTGCCTGGCTGATTTTTTTTTTAATGCTGAAAGTTTATTTTCAGAATGTTACTCTTTAGTAGATAAGTGTAAAATAAAATATAAAATCTTTGTAAAATTCCTAATGAAAAAAAGAGATCAAATTTTATTTGTAAAACATTCATTGTATTTCGATATAAACATATGATCTGAGACTTGTATTTATGATGTCTTTTGTATTTTGGAATATGGACAGGGCAGAGTTAGCTTCTAGGGCTGATAAAAACATCAAGGGCTCTCTTGTCCATTTTCATGATTTTAAGATCTTTTTAGATCTAGTTCTCTGTTTTGTCTCTATCCCTGTCAAAATATTTTTATCATTCTGCTGATCTCACCATGGCCCATTGAAAAAATCCTGAAGCCATCTATCTATGACCTTTCACTACTTGCATGTATGGATTCAAGGATTATTATATTGTGTCCATGCAATTTAGAGATATTTGTTTTAGGGTGGAGGTCACTGTTGTGTGAATGGTTCTCCACAGAATATTTGCCTGAAAGCATCATGAAACACTTTGCTTGCTTTAGTTTTTGTTATTGTTTGTTTTCTTTTTACTGACTTTCTTGAAGACATGTTAGTGACTCATTAAGAGCATAAACCAAGGCACCATACTATTAGTATTCAATTCCAGGTTCCTTTATTTATTTGCTATGGGGACTTGAGAGAGTTATTTCACTTCTCTATATTTCAGTTTTCCACATGTAATACATGGAAAAAGAGTAATTTTAAGTTACAATATTTTTATGAATTTTAAGTAGGATAATGGATGAAAGTAACTTGCAGCAGTACATGACACATAATGAATAATAGACATATATTGATAATTTTAATTTGTTTGCCTTGTTTTACAACAATGACCAAACTCCATCCTGGTCTTGAGAAAGATGATATCAATACTTATGACTCAGATATCCAAACCTGTCTATGTATTTTTCAAGTCCCTATCTTAAGTCAAATATTCAAGAAAAGAAAGATGGTAGCTTTATTTCTTACAAAGCTATTACCATCTAATGTCCTGGATATGGGATAGATTGTCACTGTTATCCTTTGAAAAGCTCCTTTTCCAGCTTATAAAAAACTTCATCTGGTTCCTCACGCTGGAAGGATTGGGAGTTTAGAAGCCTACATTTGACTAATCATGAATTCATTTTGGACCCTGTCTCCTCAGAATCTAGGGTTTTCAAATTCAAAATATATTTATAGCTTCTACTGAAACATCTTAGTCTCAGTGTATTTTTTATAAATTGACATATAACAAATTAACACAAATTTAATAGCTTAAAACAACACCTACTTATTAACTCATTCATCTGTGCATCAGAAGTCCAGGTAGACTCCACTGGATTCTCTATTTGGAATCCCGTAAAGTCAAAGTCAAGGGGTCAACCAGACTGGACTCTTATTTGGAGCCTCTGGGGAAGAATTTGCTTTTGATCTCATGCTTATTGTTGCAGATTCCTGTTTCATATAGCTCTATATTAATGATTCCTTGCTGTCTCAGTAAACATTCTTACTGCAATAATCCAAAGCAACTGACCACACAACTTAGAGGAAAGGAAGATTTACTTGCTCATAGCTTCCTGGAGATTCTAGATTCAATTCACCTGAGGCTGTCATATGGATCTCAGGGCATGGTGGCAGGAAGTAGAAAGAGGGAAAGCACATGGGCTCTGTTCCTCACATCATGGAGGTGAAGGAGTGAGAGAAATCCAGCAGAGGAAATCAAAGACACAAGCACAATCCAAAAGGCCACACACCCAAGGGAACCACCTTCTCCAGCTACAACCCACCAGCCTGTTACCACTCAGATAAATCCATTACCGTGGATTTATCTACTGATGAGTTTACAACAACCCTTATGACTTGACTACATCAATGCTGAGCTTTTTAAGGTACATTTTATATCTAACCATGACACTTGCTGACTCTAAGTTTCTAGCTACCTCTTTCAACTTCATAAAATTTCTCTCATGCTGCTGATCTCTGACTTACTCTTCTAACACCAAATGAAGAAATCTCTGCTTTCACACAGCTCTAGTGATCAAATTACATGGCCAGATAATTTTCCTATTTAAAGTGCAATTAAGTGTTATCCTTCATGGCACTTGCAAAATTTCTTTTGTCATATAAGCTAATATACTAATGAGAATAATACCAGGGGATGAAGACCATGGGAACCATCTAGAAATTTGCAAATACTGCTCAGGTCATGGATATGTGAAGATCTAGGGTTTGCTGTAATGGAAAAAGAATAAGAGTAATAAAAAATGGCAGGAAGGAACCTTGTCAAGTAGTATTTAAAATATTTTATCAACATATAAATTGCATTTTATTTTTATATATGGTTGTTCACCAAAATAGTAGCTTCATAAATGAATATTAAATGAGTGAATGAGTAGAAGTGACATTGGATATAAGGACCTTGTCATTTTTATCTGACTGTTGTCAGGATGATTACTGAATGCTATATTAATTTAGTCATTTATTTCCCAAGGCAAACCATTCCATACAGCATTGTTTTAAAAATCTAATATATATTTTGCAGATATGATTTAATTCATGTCATTTTATTAAGAACATTATATTGTCATTTTAGAATTATTTTGTTTTAATACTTAATTTTAAAAACTTTGTTTTTAAAACATTATTTTGAATATTTTTTGCATTTTTGTTATCAATTATTACTGGATGCTTAAACTTTTTAATTTGGGGGAATTTCTGGTTTATAGTTTTCTTTTTCTATAAGGTGTTAAGATTGGACTTGAGTACAATTACAATTATATACAAATAAAGTTGTCTTTTTTTTCCTGCAAAAACAGTTTATTTGGGAAAGAACAGAGTATATGTCTTATTATTCACCACTCTCCTGTGAAGAAAATAGCCACTTATTTGCAAATTCATTGGGAAATTTTAATTTTCTTAATTACAGAAAATTTTGGAAATACAGAAACCACATATCTTTAATGCTTAGCATGATCTTCCTTCCCGACACTGCGCTGAGGAACCAGTTGCTCTCAAGCTGAGCAGATAACCCAACCCAAAAGTCTAGTTTAAGACTCAAGGATTAAAAAGCTGCTTTTATGTTGCTATTTTTCAAACATGCACAGACTTTTATACTTAAGTAGCTACTGAGCAATGCCAATTTTCTCATGTAACTCCTATTAAATAAAGTATGTAATCTAAATGGTAGAAATATACATATACCCTATCCAAGGAAAACACAATTTAGCATTTTAGCACTTTCATCTTGATTTAACTCCTGCAAAGAGTTTATATATTTGTTTGGAGGAAAACATTTCAGTAGTTTGGTACTTATGTTCTAAACTTCTTATAAAACCACAGAATGTTCTATCCTTTAGTTTTTTGGGGTTGTGCTTTTTCTTGGGAAATATATACCTCAGAAATTTTCTTCACCATAGTCATACATATTATTTATTTGAAGTTAACCACTTAAAGTCTTTTCTTTTTTAATCTCTGCCTCAGATGTCATTATTTCCATTTGAATCTATCAGAACCACACTCACAGCTTTTTATATGTAATCTCTCCTCTCAATCTAATATGTTGCCATGACAAAATTAATATGATAAAATACTAAGATATTTCACATAACTGCCATGTACTGGAAATTTCTGAATTTTGCAAGCATGTGCTTCTTGTTGCTACTAAAGATCAAGAAATTCTATAAAAATGGAGAGGAGAGAAAGTCTCCTTAATTTTATAGATTATTAGCCAATAGAATTTAATGTGGAATTTCTATTCTTAAGGGCTTTCAACTACATGGTAGACAAGATTTTTCTCTTATAAGAAAGAAACTAGATTGGAGAACATTTAACAAATTTTATATATCTTTTATAAAAATAAAATTACTCAGAGTGAATGATTCCTTTTATTGATCTTTCTTTTACATGCAAACATGAGAAGAAGACAAGTGTTATTTAATATAAATGTCAAAGAACTTATGCATATTTTATGAACCCAACAATAATTGTTAGATCTAGAAGAGAGCAAATCAATGGAAAACTAGTTATCTGGAGGTAATTCTGTGATCAGTTAGAGGACTATGGTCCTAGTCTACTCAAATAACATGCTTATATAAGGAAGAATGGCAAAATAAGTATAAATTTTATATAAGATTTTATCATTTTATCTACTTAGAGGAACTCCACTAGAGTCCTTTTTTATGTTTCAGGAAAGAAAATGTGACCATTACTGTAATTCCTTTTTTCTGTTAGCGAAAATTGCAACACTGAATAGGTAATGCGGCTCCACTGCTGCCCATGAACAGTGGTACCTCGGCATCGCTCTACATGAAAGCTTATTTTACTATCACTTAAGGAACTCATTACCCTTTTATGAGGCTTACATGCTGCTTTACAAATATAGCGCTCTAGTAACATTATGGAAGCATCATCATTCTTGCCAGTGGCACTTTTTTAAAGCAAAGAAAAACTAGTTTGAAAATAACTGCCTTGGTGTTCTTAGTCTTTTGTACTATGCTAATATTTTCCCACACTTTTGTTGAATTCTTAGTTTTATTTTAGTTTATCCACCATCTGGAAGTTATTAAAATGTGAGAAGGCATGTATAATTCTGACTTAATTGTTGAGATAAGAAACTTTGGATCGCTTTAATAGAACAGAAAGGATTCAAGGATTCGGGCCCATTCCAACCCTGGAACCATTCACATCAGTTGGAAATGGACACCATTTTTATTCAAACAGCAGAACAGGTGTTTTTAGGTTCGAAGTACAAGTAACTCAGAGCACAAAAACTCCTGTAGTTCTTAAGATTCAGGGTTATTTTGTGCTATAATTATTCTCATGTGCTTTATTATATATTTTCTTGAATAAGAAAGTTGATGATTGAGTTTTAGTAAATTCTTGGGAATACACAGAGAATTACATGAATGTATCTTACAGGTGAACATTGCATCACTTGGTGTCATAGTGCAAATAAGAGTGAAAAAGGGCAACTCATTATACAGGATACTACATTCCCTAACTCAGTGCATCCCAACTTAAGGCATTTTTCCCAACCTACTTATCTATTTAAAAAGGATAATCGAATTATTGATTAGATGTTGTGAGAGAAAGATTATTTTGCCAGGTTAAAGTCAAAGAAGGACTTCTATGAAATGTAATTTAGTATATTTCATAAATAAATTTAAAATGGCTTTTGGAATTTAAGAGGTAATGTCTAAAGTACAGCAGAATGAATAGCAAAGGAATTTATTACTTCTTTTGCTACATGAAACTCATGTAGATTATGGACATTCTGGGCATTCTATGCCCCCAAACTGTTAATCTCCAACAACTGCTTCAAAATATGAATACATTTAAATTATTATTACTTACTAACTACCCCTTTTTATCAATTCCTACCTGACTATGACCTTTTTAAAAATAAGATTTTTCTGTTCATCATGGAAAAGGGCTCCAAGTGTTACCTGTTTAACTTCATTTATTTATTTATGTTTGGCTGGCCCTGATTTGAACCAGGATGTGTGCCAGGGCAGCTGGGGCAAGATGACACTACAGGGATATGAAAAATTCATAACTATAAAGTATCAGGTAATGAATAACAAATGTATTCACTATTTTGTACATTACATGACAGTTAGTTTTCAAGTGGTACATGTTTTTTTCTTACACTGAGAGCTCATTATAAAAGTATTAATAGAGATTTTATTATTCATCCAGGAACTTCTAGAAGGCTAGAGAAGACATTAAAAAGGGTGCCATTGTAACTTATTACACAATCGTCGATGTTAGCATTCTAAATAACTCACAGTTTTATAACTAAACAAAAATGTTTCAGGTAGATTTGCTTTAGATTTCAAATCTCCAGATGAAACAGGGCACCTGTATATTTTGTTCAATTAATTCCATATTATAACATGCTAATCCAATTTTATTTAATTGGATTTAAAGTCATATTTTTAAAGCTTTAGATGATTGACTTTCTAATCCTCATGAAAGGACCTGCTATTCTATTTAATTAAGTAATGACTGGCAAAATAATAATGTTCTCTTTTGACAAAAATCTTAATTTGCAATTGGCATAATCTGAATTTGGTATTTCTTTTCCACTGAATTGTCCATTCCATTTTTTCTCTCTGCATCTTAATCTTGCTTCATGAGAGGAATAACAAAGTTCAGTTATGAAAGAAATCTAGAGAGAAGAAAAGTGTGCAACACTCTTAACTACTCGGTTCATTTGTGTAACATATATTAATTTTTTCTTAATTGTATTTTTGCCTAAATGGCTATATTTTATGCATAAATATAAATACTCAGTATTTTAGCATCATCTGGGCATGGGCAAAGACAGAAATCTAGGTAGCAAAACTGAGCCACACATTTTCTGTATTTCAGAAAATTGTTTTCCCAGAAATAAGAGAATGTATAGGCAACTTTTTATTAGACAAAGTGAGAAAGAGAAAGATAATTTTCTTTTAGCAAGTGGCATTTTCATAGTTGGAATCCTAGTTAACACATTTAGGGGAAACTTTAAGAAAACAATCACTATGATGATGATCAAGAAATAAAGAATATTAGTTTTGCCATTTTTTATTGTTTATTCAAACTAGGAAATAATGCAAAAATGTCTTACAAGGTATCAGCAAACTCTGATACTTCATCCTTTGTTAGGTTAACAAATATTAGCCATGACCTATGTGAATCCCAAAAAAGTTAAACACTCTATAGGATATTACACTATTCCTATCATTAGGAAATTTTATAAATATGATCTCAACAGTGACTTAATTAAATCTGTAATATCATATTATACACAGTGAATGACTGAAAAGTTATGCAAATATGTTATGTGTCCATCTAAAAATTTGGACCTCAAGATAAGGACATTTTAGTTTGTTCTTGTTTAGTTATGAAACCACAGATTATGATGTTAATATAAATAATTGCTTATAATACCAATAAATACAGACGTGGAAAAGATAAAATTCAAGAATGTCCTTGTGTAATTGTTGTGATTTGATAAATGGGCTACTACAGATATTGTTCCACCTCAATCTAAAGGTAAAACTGGACGGTAAGATATTGAAAATGTTTATTTTTTATTTTTTTATTATTCATGCATTGTAAGCATACATCTTTGTTAGGTAAACATTGATAACAACTTATGTGCCCACATTTCTCATTTGACCCCTTGGCCAAATTCCCACCCTGCTCCCTCACCCTCCCTCCCTCTCAAGTTCAGTTTAGTGAGTAACCTTGATGTACATTAGGGTGTCCCTCCCCCCATCCATCCCTTTTGGTTAAATCAACTTATTTGCTTATCAAGAGTCTCTCCTTTTCCACCTGGACACCCTCTTATGCCCCATCTTCTCCGTAGCATCCGCATATTAGGAAGAACCTATGCTTCTTTACTCTTTGTGACTGGCTAATCTTAACAATGTTTTCTAGTTGCATCCATTTCCCTGCAAATAACATGATTTTGTTCTTCTTTATAGCTGAGTAAAATTCCATTGTGTACATATCCCTTAGTTTTGTAATCCATTCATCTGTCAATGGACATCTTGGCTGCTTCCATAGTTTGGCTATTGTGAATTGTGCAGCTATAAACATAGATACTCATGCATCAGTCTGATAGTTTGGTTTCCATTCTTTTGGGTAGATACCCAGAAGTGGTATTGCTGGATCATATGGTAGGTTCATTCCCATTCCTCTGAGGATCCTCCATACTGTTTTCCAAAATGGTTGCACTAGTTTGCAATCCCACCAACAATGTATTAGAGTTCCCACTTCTCCACATCCTTGCCAGCAGTTGTTGTTGTTCATGTTTTTTATGATTACCATTCTGATTGGAGTTAGGTGAAATCTCAAGGTAATTTTCATTTGCATCTCTCTGATTGCTAACGATGTGGAACATTTACTCATATATTTATTGGCCATTTGTATTTCTTCTTCTGTGAAGTGTCTATTTAGATCCTTTGCCCATTTTTGATTGCTTTATTTGCTTTCTTGGCTGTGATTTTCTTGAGTGCCTTGTATATCCTAGATATTAGACCTCTATCTGTAGAGTAACTGGCGAAAATCTTCTCCCACTCTGTAGGCTCTCTGTTGAGGTTCTTGATAGTTTCCTTTGCTGCACAGAAGCTCTTCAGTTTAATGCAATCCCATGTATTGATCTTCCTGAGGGTTGCTTTTGCTTTTGAGGTCTTGTTGAGAAACTTTTTACCTGTGCCTATGTGTTGAAGTGTTGGTCCTATGCCCTCTTCAAGTAGCTGCAAGGTCTCCGGCCTAACTTCTAGGTCTTTGATCTACCTTGAGTTGACTCCTGTGCAGGGTGAGAAAGTGGGTTTTATTTTCATTTTCCTGCATATGGTTAACCAGTTTTGCCAACACCATTTGTTAAAGAGGCTACCTTTTTCCCAGTGTATATTTTTGGCTCCTTTGTCAAAAATCAGTTGACTGTAAGCCTGTGGGTCTGTTTCTGAGTCTATACTTCTGAGTTCAACTAATTGGCTCCATTTGTTAACTGAACAAATAGTTATGGAGTGTCTTTTGTGTCTCTATGGATTGTTCAAGGTGCTAGGGATAAAAGTATAAATAAAATGCACATAGTCCCTATTGCATGCATGGATATTTTGGAGATAAATTCTAAGAAGACTAGAGTTCTATTTAGCATCGGAAGAGATATGTCTTACAGATTTCTGTGACATCTATATCTCACGTGTTAAATACAGTTAGTCATGGAGTTCCTCAAGTGACTTTCACCCCTTCTCTTGACCTGTTTTGTCCTAATTATGCCACCCACCACAGCCATATTTTTTCTTATGTTGCCATTTATGAGAGATTCCTAAGCTTCTGGAATTTTTTTTTTTTTTTTTTTTTTTTTTTTTTGTGGTGGTGGTGGTATTGGTGATTGAACTTCAGAGGCATTCTACCTCCAAGCTTTGTTTTATTAAAACAGAGTCTTGCTATGTTGATAAGAGTCTCAGTAGTTGATGAAACTGTCCTTGAACCTGCAATCCTCCTGTCTCAGTCTCCCAAGTATTGGGATTACAGGCATGAGCCATTCTGCCCGGGTAGCTTCTGGAATTTCTAAACACTGGTTTAATTTTTAGTGTGGCAGAGATAAGTATAGAAATGAGATTATATAGAAAATATCCCTGGGTTAAATCCAGGCTAATACCCAAAATGAAAAGGTGAAAATAATAGAGAATAATGTTGGAATAATTGTAGAATAAATACTCATGGAGGTAGATAAAGTCAATATATAAAAAAGCCACTCATACCAAAGCAAGAGAAAAAATGTAAATATGAAACAGTATTTACAAGCATTTAACTTCAATAAAAATAACCTCTTATTTTGGTCAGTAAGTTATGAAATAAAAATAAAAGAAAATGTAAGACCCAAATGATTTGGTCAGTTGACCAAACCAGATGATTTAGGACAGTTCCCCAAACTCATTCCCCCAAAAATATCTACTTGTGACAGACAAGCAGCACTTGATTTTCTTTTAATTTTTCTTACTTTCCATTTCTCTGTTAACACTTTCTAGACTAAGTTATAAAAACAAGTTACAGTATCATGGCAATGGTGGGAGTATGAATTAGACCAAACATATTAATCAGAATGCATTAATTTAGCAACTGGAAGTCCGTATGTTGTGTTTTATGAATGTTTGATTATTTCTACCTCAAAGAGGAATTGTCAATGACTCTACTTTTGCTTTGCATTATTATCAGTGTTTTACCATCAATTGTATAACATTTTGACAATATAAGATATTCATCAAATAGAACTGTAATTCCAACATTTCTAATAATTTGCTTTCATGTGTATTAAGTATTAGTATGATGTATTAGTATGTAATTATTCCCTTCTCTTATTCTTTTATCAATAAAATCAAAAGTATTGCAGAGAATAAAATTTGATTGGAGGAGAGAATTGCATTATCTGTTTGGGGTAACAAAGATAGGCAATGTTTCCCCAAACATGTGTCTGGAATGGCGACATATGAAAAGGGAATTCTGATCAAATAAACTGGAATAGATACCAGCTTCAACAAGTTATAGCATGTTTCTTTATTGCAGTATTTCTCAGAGACCTGGTAAATGACAAATCCGTGAAGACATGGATTCTATCTTACATATATATATATATATACTGAGTGTATGTATGGTACTCAATAAATATTAGTTGAAATTAACAAATATCCTAATACAAGCTGTGATTCTTCAGGATCACAGTAAAAATATGCAGTCATCTCCTAATATACTTTGCCACAAACTTAGTTTTTCCCACCAGGAATGATGGCACACACCTGTAATCCCAATACATGGGAGGCTGAGACATGAGGATCACAGGGTCAATGCTGGCCTCAGCAATTTAGCAAGACCCTCAGCAACTTAGCAAGATCCGTTTTGAAAATAAAATAGGGTCAGAGGTGTATTTTGGATGTAGAATGCTCCTAAATTTAATTCCCATTATTAAAAAATATTGCTGTTTCCTCATAGAGCAAATTTCTGTATAGAACATGGAAATGCTAATATGTGTGTGTGTACTTCCTAGATGAGAATCTATTACTATAAATCCTTTTTGACAAAGCTTCCTTTAGAGAAAAATCAAGGTTTAAAAAATGAATTTCCTTTTATTAGGGAAATTCAAAAAGCAAACATCCAATGCCTAGAGTTCCAGTTATTGTACAAAATATTGGGAGTACCAAAATGGCCAGAATTGTCAGCCCTTGTGGATTTTACCCAATGTATTGAAATCTCTGTTTGCCTGGACCATGACACTGTAAGAAAGTAGAGGATGCCATAAGAGCATAAACAAGAGGTTTTTTCCCTAGATGGGAAGTTTGAGGGTGGCTTTGAGAATGAAGCCAGGAAATGCTGATTTGGTAGGAGTAAGCAAGGTCCAGGTGAGAGTAGCAAAGTCATGACAGGGGTGGGGAACCACAGCCATTTATGTGGGTGAAATATCAAAAGGTTTGCAGGGAATGACTAATGACAAAAGATGAAGCTAAAGGTGCACAAAGCCCAGGTGCTTGAATTCCTTGCTTAGAGGTGTACTCAACAAGATGCCAGTTATCATGGGCACCTCAGGGAACCATCTGCATAGACAAGACATAAACATTTGAAAAGTTATGTACAGATATAAGCAAATTTTCAAGACAGCAATAAATAGGGATTAAAGCAAAGGAAATACAAGACAACATATACACCTACTATATGCCAAGTACTTCGCTATTTAATGTCATAGGCCTATGAGTTTAGTAACCATCATGAAATGCAGGCACAGAAGTTGAGATGTGAGATAACATACTGCATAAGAGCCCACACTCTGCATCTAGGCTGCTGGAGTTTGAGTCATATTTGTACAATTAACTAACAATGTGGCCTTGGCTACTTTATAGATATATAAATATGAGCATTGTATGTCAGTGCTCTTTTGTATACAAAAAGAATCAAACCCACCTGTTTTGGAAGGTTTCTGTGAAGACTGAATAATATACTACATGTAAAGCATCTCAAAATACACCTGGTAAGACTCAGTCACTATTGTTATCACACAAGTAACCTGCCCAAGGTCAGGCAGCTATTCAGTAGTAGAATCAGGATTCACCCAAAGTCCGACTTCAAAGCCCAACCTCTCTTTTCACCACCTCAAGACAATGCATGATTAATTTCTAAATACATTGTACAGACAAGAATTTCCAAGGGAGCTCAGAGATAGGAGAACTCATTTCAGTTTGAGGAGTCAGAAATCTCTTTATTGAAGAAGTGGGATTTGAGGCAGGCCCTGCGAGATGAATGGTGTTTTGAGAGGCGAGAAGGAAAGGAGTGGGCATTCTAAGTGAATATATTGGCACAAGTAGAGGTGTAGTGTTAGAAAACTGCAAATATCCACAAATCGATACTTTTTTCCTTTGCCTTTAAAAACCCTAACAAAAGTATAGTCATGTAAAGTTAACTTGAAAGGAAAATATTAACATGAAATCCCACCACACTAGCAGTATCATGTTTATTTTCTCATTTTTAGTGTTATCTTCAAGTATTTGTTTCCAGTTGAATATTAATTTAATTTATGGCCCTGATCATATATAGAATCATAATTAAACAACTGGTTAGTCTATCACTAACCAGTTATATTTCTCCTACTATGTTATGCAATAACTAAAGATAAATCACCGCAGTTGGTATGTGTTAAATTTTGTATTTATATAAAAATATAAGACATATTAGTGTTCAAAATAAATATCATTTCTCAGAAGATTGGGAATAGAACCACTGTATGACCCAGCGATACCCTTCCTGGACATTTTTCCAAAGGAGCTAAAGTCAGAATATTATAATTCCATGCATATCCATGTTTATAGTAGCACTATTCACAATAGCCAAATTATGGAACTAGCCTAGGTATCCATCAACAGCAGAATGGATTACAAAATTATAGAATGTTCATGCAATGGAATTCTAGTCAGAAAATAAAGAACAAAAATACATAATTTGTAGGAAAACGAGTGGAATTTGAGATTAATCTGGCTAAGCAAGATTAGCCAGTCTAAAAAGCAAATAGTTGTATGCTAGATAGAAATTGGGAAACAAGAGTAACCCCAGATAGAAGATCAGAGACTCCAATGGAGTGACAGAGGGAGTGTAGGGGAGGGGAGAGGGATAGAGATGTCAAGAAGGTAACAGTTGAAATAATGTTATGTACATATATTGAATTACCAATGCCAATCTCAAAGACGTTTATGGGGAAGGGGAGGGAGAGGGTAGGACTTGAAGGGAAATGCTCCAAGTGTTGTGTGCATGTATATTCCTATCAGTCTATATCTCAGTAGGATGTATAATTACAATGCATCAATAAAAGTATGAATACAATTATATAAAATATAAGATATATGTATATAATATATATGTTTAATGCTGTACTATATGTCCTAATGTTTTAAATAAATATTTTTATTCAGGGATAAAATGCCTAAGAAACACTGTTGAATCAGAGTACAAAATGAAAATTCATTAATCATATGTATCAGTTAAGAAATTTTTTCATAAAGATGAATTGCATGTGAATAAAAATTTGATTTAAATCAATGCACAAGAAGAAAGAAATGGGTTTTCATAACTATGAATTCAGGGTTCCAAAAAGGACTTTTCCAAATGAGTACAAAGGGATGTTGATAATTCACTAAGACTCAAATTTTATCAACTCAAAAATGATAATAATAGTAATAATAATTAATATTTATATGGTGCCTATGGAGTGTTTCAAAGATCGTGCTAAGTGTTTTGAATATTGGATTTCTAAGGTCATTTAATTTCCATGTCAACTTAGTGATACAGGTTACTAGGGGAATGAAACAAAATTAAGTAACTTCCACAGATATATCTCTGAAATATTATCAATGATGAGGGGGATATAGATTACTTGAATTGTCCAGACCTAGAAGAGCTGCCCCCCATCCTTAGTGATGTTCATAATGGTGGAAGGGATCAGTCCCACCAATACCACAAAGATAGATCTGGAGAAGTGATTTTAGGGCAGGTAAAATGGTAGATCTCTGCTATGGGAATCCACTTATGAAACAGAAAGATCTTTCTTGCTTCCCATGATCTTTCTGCTTCCTTTAAAACAAAACTATCAGCTTTTTGCATGAGTAAAGTTAAGACAAATAAAAGCAACAAAATGCTAAATTATGTGTGCATTAGGCATGACAAATGTATATTCCTACTATTTTGATTGTGTGCTTTGTTTAATTAGAGACTTAAATGAGAAAACTGGCATTGCTCTATAGTCACTAAAATCTGTGCATGTTTGAAAAATAGCAGCACAAAGACATCTCTTTAATCTTTGAATTTGAAACTAGTTGTTGGATTAGTCTAGCTACTTGGAGCCTGAGAACAAGTGGTTTAAAAGCATGGAATTTATATTCATCAGTCCAATACTGGAGTGATCGTCTAGCCAGCTCTTCCGATATGTATACAGTCACATGCCAGATTTTAAGACTTTGGTCATTTCTAAATACTATTTAATTGCCTTTAAATTGACTACTTTTGTTTCAAAGGGATTATTTTAAAATGTAATACTATATTATAATAGAAAATGATATTTCCAACACACATGCACACATATGTATAAATCAATTACAATTATTCTAATTCTGAAAATAACTACATGAAGCAAAAAAGAAAACCTTATTCTATCAATGATTGTCATATAACATCTTTAAACCCCAAATCTGAAACCTAAAATGCTTCAAAATCTTAAATTTTTGAACAATATGATGGCACAATGGAAAATTCCACAACTGACATCATGTGATGAGTCATGGTCATAATTCAGGTGCATTAGAAATACTGTATAAAGATAAATTCAGACTATGTGTATATAAGTTATATATAAATCATAAATAAAGTTTGTGTTTAGATTTGGATTCCATCCCCAAAGTGAGTCTCCCTCCTCTCTTCTCTTCTCTTCTCTTCTCTTCTCTTCTCTTCTTTCTCTCTCTCTCTCTCTCTCTCTCTCTCTCTCTCTCTCTCTCTCTCTCTCTCTCGCCAAAAGCCAAAAATTTGAAACAATTCTGGTCTGAAGCATTTTTCATAAGAGATATAGAACCTGTATTGCACTCATTTATAAATGCTACCAGCAAATATAGCACACATTCTAAGGAAAAGCAGTGGTCATTTCTTTTCATATCTGTGATATTTGAAGACTATTAGTTTTTACCAATTAAAACTGGGTTGAGAGAAGCATAAAATAATATTTCTTGAAAATATAGAAAAACAAACCCGTCATTGACAACAGGCCCTGTGCAAGGCAGTGCTTGCATTTTTATTCCATGTAAATCTGCTCGTACACTAACATAGGCATTGATCACAAGGCATACAACGAGTGGTAGAATGCAAAAGCCTAGAATGACTATTGCTGCTAATCCAATAACTCCTCCCAGCAAGGAGGTAAATGAGGGCCAGATAGGCACCAAGAATTGAAGCTGATCTAAGATGCGTAGATGAAAGACCCTCCCACTTCTTAGAAAGTTAATATATGACCCTAAAGGATTATGGTTTTACGACTAGAAAATTTGTTTGACCAGGCTATGTTAAGAATGTGGGCTATACGTGTAAAATGAAGAAGTGGTGTTATCTGTGTTCTGATGATGATTAATATGTCATAAATGTCTATGTAACCCTGTTTTACTCAAGAAACGTATAAAAATCCATGCTGAAAAATAATAAAAAATAAATAAATTAAAAAAAAGAAAATATAGAAAAATGAACTTATCCTATATTTTTATAAAAGAGAAAGTTCTGCTGTGGAGTTAAAGAACATAATCTTTTTAAAGCTTGGAGATAAAAGAATCAGCAGTGTACATCTTAATCTCTTGTCTTCCTTAGTCCCATAATTCAGATTTATTATTTCATATCTGAACATCTCCAAGATTAGGCAAGTCATGGCTTGGTCCTCTCCCCAAATATTTTTGATGAGTAAGTACGAGGAAGGAGAAAGTTTTCATTTGTACAAGTTGGGAAGGGAGGGTTGGAATAGTCAACTATTTAAAAATAATGAATTATAATTAAAGCTATCTGAAAAACGACAACAACAAGCCCCAAAACTAAGATGTCCATTTCCTCTATGGTCATAAGTGATTTTTTTTCTGTTGAAAATGGATTTTTTGGGACTGTCTCATCCTGAGTTTTATTTTATTCTGGAATCTTGGAAGACATTCTGGTTTAAAATATAAAAATACATCTTTGTAACAGAATGAAAAAAAACAACCCTTAAATATGAGAGAGAAATATTTACTAGGCTCCAGGTAGACTTAATTAATCTGTGCTTATTCCCGTTCTGAAAAGTGTGCATGTAATTATTTTATTTTATGTATTTATACATGTATGGATGTATGTGTGTTTGAATGTTAAAAAATATGTATCTGCCTCTATCTCTGGCAGAACATTAAGCCAAGAGCCATGTAACATTTATCTCTACCACCATAAGTGAGAATAATAATACAGAAAATTATAATACTATCTTGTAATGTTGCACAGATTAAATTAATAAATGCATTTAACATGTTTTAAATAGTGTTAGGCATATAGATCTCAATAAATGTAAGCCATCATTCATTGTTAACTAGACCAGAGAGAACTGCTAAATGGAATATATTCAGCCTCTTCCTGTACTTCTTAATTATGTTAAGACTCATATATATATATATATATATATATATATATATATATATATATTTTTTTTTTTTGCAGTACTGGGGATTGAACTCAGGGGTGTGTTCTAACTCCGAGCTGTACCCCAGCCCTATTTTTTATTCTTTATTTTGAAACACGGTCTCACTACGTTGAGGAGTGCCTCACTAGGTAGCTGAGGCTGGCCGCGAACCCAGATACTCTGGTGTCAACCTCCCAAATGCTGGGATTACAAGCGTGCACCACCATGCCCGGCTTAAGACTCATATATTCACAAAATAATTTTATATATGAAGAGCTGCTTTAAATTTTTTTAAAATTTTCATTATATTCATTATATTTCATTATAATTTATATTCATTTTAACTGACACATAAGAACACAAAACTTTGTTCATGCTGTACCATGTGATGTTTCAATATTGTGTATTGCTTAAATCAGGTAAAACATATCTATCTCATTGTATATTTTTAAATTGGGTAAAATATGTATATATCATTGTGTATTTTTAAATTAGGTAAAACATAGCTATCTCCTCAAATACTTCTTACTTCTTTTTTAGTGTTATTTATTTATTTATTTATTTATTGGTTCTGGGGATTGAACCTAGGGACATTTTAGCTCCAACCTACATCCCCAATCCTTTTTATTTTTTCTTTGGAACAAGGTCTCTGTAGGTTACTAAGAGTCTCGCTGTACTGCTGAGGTAAGCCTCCAACCTACAATCCTCCTGTCTCAGCCTCCCGGATGGACCTTTCCTTTTTGCACCTGATGTGTGCATGGATATTTGTGTAACTTTGAATCTTGCTGTTATTGTATAACTAAACAGCACCCAAAAAAGCATAAAAAATGAAGTGTACATTATCATTATCTGTAGTCACCCCACCATGAAAAAGTACAGCAGAACTTCTTGCCCCTATCTAACTAAAATTTAGAACTCATTGATTGACCTTTCACCATTTCTCCCTCCTCTCTACTCTCCCCAGTCTCTCGTACCACCATGCTAATTTAAATTTCTATGAGATCAACTTTTTTAGATTATGCTATATTTGTCTTCCTTTAGCTGTTTTATTTCATTTAGCATAACAATTCCCAGTTCCATCCAAATTACCACAAATGACAGAACTGCATTCTTAATGGCTGAACATTGTTCTATTGTGTATATGAATGTACCACACTTTCTTTACCCATTCATTACCTGATGAACATTTAGGTTGTTTCTATTTCTTGTTTGTTGTCAACAATACTGGAACAGACAGAGTACAGATGTCTCTGACATAGGAGTCCATATTCTTTAGATATGCCCAGTAGTTGGATAACTGGATCATATGATAGTTCTATTTTTAATTTTTTGAGGAATATCCATACTCTTTTCCATAATGGCTGAGCCAACAGCATGTACAGGTTCCCTTTTTCAGCATCCTTGCCAGCTCTTACCTTTTGTCTTTTTGTTAACAGATGTTTTTTACTGAAGCGAGCTGATATTTCATTGGGTTTTTGGTTTGCTTTGTCCTGATGATTAAGGATGGTGGATATTTCCTTTCATATTCTTGTTGGCAATTTGCATGTCCTCTTTTAAAAACTATCTGCTTAGGTCTAGTTCCCATTTTTTGAATTATTTGTTTTTTGAAAAGTTCATTTTAAAAGATTTTTATTTTAATCTCATTATCTTTCATAGATGTCAATAGAAACAAAGAATGCACTGAATAGAAAATCTATTTTTCAGTCCACTACTAGTTTTATGAATTTCATTATCTGGTAGCCAGTTACTGTACCTCATTAGCTAACCCAAATATTCACCCAAATTTTTTTCTATATTTATGCTTATAAGAAAATTTGTGATAAAATGGAAACCATTTCAGCTAAAAAATACCCAAAATTTGCACAATTGATTTATTCTGTTCCTGATAATAACAATAATTAGAGATGCCAACTTAAAACTGGGTGATTCAATGTACTAAGCATTGTTTTAATTGACTTTATGTTTAACAATTTATATAACTTTCAGAACAGCCTTATGAATTAGGTATTTTAGTCCCCACTTTATGAATGAATAACCTAGGATACAGATAAGTTAAATAATATTGCAAAGACACAATTTATAAATTATGAATCTTGATTTAAAAGTCCTTGTTTAATCTATTAATATATGCTGCTTTTACTTTCTGCTAGATCATAATTTTATTTCTTGAGAATAAGGCCAGTTTATATAGTTGTTTCATTCTTGTTTATCATCTTAATAAAAACTAATTTTTAAACATTTTCTATTTAACTCCATAAAATTTGCCTAAATTACTCACTATATTTTCAACATATGTATAACTGAATGGTACTTTAAAAGTAAAATACTTTTTCTATGTTCAAATACTTTAGTCTCTGTGAATGTTACCCTTGAGGGTTTCTCTTCCACTGTACCTCATAAATCATCTAATCACTACGTGATTTTGTCATGCCAACTAAGTAGTTATAGATACATCACTAAGTGACATGTGATTTATAGTTCTGTTAGGTAATCTCTGATGGAAAATATCCTTTAATGTCTTCCTCCTTAGGACTAAGAACTCTTTATTAGTGATTTCTAGGAGCTTCTTAAAATCAAATACTAAGTTAAAAAAAAA
>PVLC010023802.1:0-25296 GCA_004027655.1 Graphiurus murinus | reverse complement strand
GACTCTCAGCTGAGACTAGTGGGGAGTGTTAGGGGGGGTTTTGGTGGGTTAACATAAGTAAGGCCATTTTGTAAAAGCAGCTAATGTTCTAGGTGGAAAAGTACCACCCCACCTGTAAATGACTAAGCCGGTGAACAAAGGACTAGCTGGGTCACAATGCCCCTCTTGAACTCCTGCCCAAGCCTGTATCCTAGAATCGCTTGTTTCAAATCTCTGAACCGCAAAAGGGGACTTTCCACTGTGCACTAGCCAATCAATGTAAAGATCACGAATCCACCCCCCTTTTGTGTATATAATGTTAATGATCACTAGTTTCGGGGTCTCTGCCGGTCCTGCTGTTGTTTGGGGCATGGCGGGGGCCCAGATTCGAATCTGAAATAAATTTTGTTCGCAACTCCCCGCTGGTCCTTCCGTGAGTTACTCGCTAACACTCGGCCTCAATCTCGGCTCTATTCCTCTTTACCCCAGCAACCTGAGGCCCTGGGACATAGTTCGGCTCCTAAAGGGCCTTCCAACCCCCTTCGGGAGGCTTCTGCCCCCCTACTCTACCTGGAGCCATGTGCTCCCTCAGGCTTGCTTAATTTGGACACAAAGACAGCCATTAACTCGGCCATTAACACATTCCTATGGGTGGGTGGCAGGGCGGAGTCTCTCTCTCCCCTTCCCCCTCCCTGAGGTGGAGAGGACCTCTGGGCGGAACCAGCAATGCCCCCTGCTTGTCACCTTTACCCAGTTAACGTTAACCCTGGGAAAAATAGGCCTGCGCCCTGGTATCCCAGTAATTTAAAGGAACTTAAAAAGGATGGCCCCAATTCTCCGTGGGCTAAAACAATCCTCCAGGGACTCGATTACCAAAATTGCATGAAACTGGAAACGGAGGGGAGGCGCACCCTCACCCCCAATCCTAAAGGCCACTCCCTCAGAGGAGATCCCTAAATACAATGGACCCCGGGACCCCCACCCCCTATGGGTGAAGCAGTGGCCACTCCCAACTGTTAAGCTCCAACTGTTGCATGTTATTGTTAAACAACAGGTCCAGGCTGGGCACCTAAAACGGTCTAACAGCCCATAGAATTCTCCTGTGTTTGTAATTTAAAAATCCAGTAATAAATGGAGAATGCTACAGGATTTAAAAAAAAAAATCAATAAACAAATGATTCCCTTTGGCACCCCCCAGAGAGCCTGCCATTCCTTGTGATCATTATTTAGTAATTATAGATATTAAGGATTGTTTTTTCTCTATTCCCCTACACCCTGAGGATACCGAAAAGTTTGCTTTCTCTATCCCATCATTAAATTTCCGAGGGCCTGACCAGCGATTTGAGTGGACGGTCCTACCCCAGGGCACGGCCAACAGCCCCTCGATTGCCAGGACTATATGTCCAAAATTCTCTCCCCTTTATTCGGACGCCCCTATACGTCTACATGGATGACATAATCCTGGGAGCCTTATGCCCCTCCAGACTCAATGAGCTTTACTTGGAGTGCTCTAAATTGCTTAAAAGTGCCTGTTTCCAAGTGGCCCCAGAAAAGATTAAAAGGGTGGCCCCATTCAAAATACTGGGCACAACCCTAGACTTAGATGTGATTTCCCCCGCTAAGCCTCAGCTAAAAATCCAGGACAAATATACACTCCCACAGTTAACAACAGTTGCTTGGGGAGATCAATTGGATGCGACCATGGACTCCCATCTCCACAGCTGCATTGCTACCACTCTTTGACTTACTCAAAGGGCTTGACCTCTCTTCAGAGGTGACCCTCTCTACTAAACACTGAGCTGCTCTAAGCAAAATACAGAGAGCTATAAATAATTCAACCCTTAAATGCTTTGACCCCACCCTTCCTGTCCACCTTGCTGTACTCGGTGGAAATCCAGTCTATACTGCTCTCCTCTCACAGGAGGGGGAGCCCTTACACTGGATATACCTTTCCATTGGGGGAGCCCCTCGAGTATACTCTGCCCCAGATCAAATAGCTGATTGCATCATTAAAGGGAGAGACTTGTCCATCCGGCTCTTTGGATGTGATCCCTGGGTTATCATTGTTCCCTTTCGATTGACAGATTTCACCTGGCTTGAGAGGAACCACAGCAGGCTAGCCCTTGCCCTAGAAGGGTTCCTGGGAAAATTGAGCTGCCACTACGGGCCATACAAGTGGGCATCCTCTTTCTCCTGCTTAGCCTGGGAACCCCCCCCCCCGACTATTTGCTAATGTGGCTGACCCCAATGGTCCCACTGTGTTTACTGATGGTGGCAAAGTGGGAGCAGCCATAGTTTTATATGCCCCATGCCAGTGCCATGCCCCACCTGCCAAAACCATCGCTCATCAAATCCAAGGTTCTGCCCAGTTCAAAGAGCTTTATGCCGTAGTTATGGCATTGGCTGAGATTCCCATCTCTTTCAACTTGTTCTCAGATAGTCTTTATGTTGTTCACCTCCTGCCCACCTTAGCCGATGCCTATATCAGGTTGGATAATAACCCCATAACCCCTCTTATGATCCTGGCCCAAAACCTGCTTAAACAGAGGACAGCCCCCTTGTTCCTCCAACACCTGCGAGGCCACCAGTCCTTTCCAAGCTTCCTAACAGAGGGCAACTCCCTCGCTGACAGGTTGGCCACTAGGGGCACCATCGCCTGCTACTCCCTGGCTGAGGCTACAAACCTCCATGGCCTCACCCATGCAAACTGGAGAGGGCTTCATCACAGATTTCCACAGGTACCAGTTAAAGATCTCAAAAAGATTATCCGGACCTGTAAAAGCTGCCAGCCATTCTTACTGACCCCTCCACTTCAACAGCAGGGAGTCAATCCCCGAGGCCTATGCCCCAACAACCTCTGGCAGACTGATGTTACCCATGTCACATCCTTTGGGAGACTCAAATATGTCTTTGTCACAGTGGACACCTTCTCCCATGCCTGCTGGGCAACTGCCCGTGCAGGGGAAAAGTCTAAACATACAATCAATCATTTGCTTCAATGCTTTGCAGTTCTAGGCCTGCCTAACCAGCTAAAAACAGATAATGGACCTTGCTTTATTGGTCAGTCCTTTCAAGAGTTCCTCAAGAGATGGAACATAACCCATACTACAGGCCTTCCCCATAACCCCCAAGGACAGACAATTGTGGAACAAACCAACCGCACCCTAAAAACCCAGCTTACAAAACAAAATGGGGGAGCTCTCCCCCCTCCCCATGACCAGCTCAGGAAGGTGCTCCTGACACTTAACACTTTAAATTTTTCAAAGGACTCACATTTGTCACCACTCCAGCCCCACTGGACCGGGACCGTGCCATACAGGGCACTTGAAGCCAGGTGGAAGGACCCGTTGACGGGTCTCTGAAGGGGACCTGATCCCCTCATTAGTGTGGGATGAAGATTTGGCTGTGTTTTCCCCATCAGGGAACCCCAACCCATCTGGGTTCCAGCCATTGATCTTAAACACTGTCCTACCCTGGCTGGGGAATGCCTAGCTATACCTACCCCAGAGGGCTCCACGCCCCCCGAGGAAGTCTCTCTTGTATGCTCTCTTATAGGAGACCTGCCCCAATGGCCCGATTCCTCCTGATGACGCTGCTGCTGGGAACCTCAAAAAACCATGGATGGAAACAGGATTCGGCGATCCTAGACAGCCCCGAGCCCTCCTCCAAAAGAAGACATTGGAGATCTGTGCACTGTGGGAAGCATAGAAAACTTTTGCTAAATTCAAAAGACTCAGAGAGCCAAAGATGACAGCTTACTCTCAAGGCCATTGGAGCAATTAGAAACTCAGCCAGTTTCTGTAGTGCCCGTTTTGCATGTACAACCTTGGAGGTGATAAAGTTTGTTACTCCTGAGAAAGTAGTCTGTGTTGCCTGCTTTTCCCTGTAAGGGGGTAGTTAGATACGCATAAATAACTCCAAGAAAATAACAGAGGTTTCTTCAGAGCCTGATTGTCTCCACCTGGTCTTGGGGAATTTTTGAGATAATGACTGTTTCCCACGTATTCGGGGTCATATTTGTTTTTCTAAGCATATAAAAACCCTATCTTCGCCTAATAAAGTTGAACATTATTCCCCTCGCGAGGTGTGTCTATGTCTGTGTCCCTGTCTGTGTGTCTGTGTGTGTCTGTCCTTTGTGTTTAAGCTTCCAGTGCGGACTGCAGGATAGGGAAACTGAGGCAGCAAGTGTGCTACAGTGCACCAACTGCTTCACTAGTCGGGAAGGACCGGCAAAGCATTGTTACAGGACAGACAAATAGTGCAATAATGGTCTACAGGCTACAGGCGGCCACCCTAATGCAGGGCAGAGAGAATGGCTGCCCAGGAGCAGTGCTCACTCACATCTGATGGTCAGCTCCTATAATAACTCCGGCCACACCTGGAAAGCCCCTCCCCAATGCCCCTGTAATCACTTTTATAGCCCAATACCAACAGCTTGCGGCCAAGCATGACGACCTATATGGGCATCGTGAGCCTTACGATGGTGTTGCCCAGCCTATGCCCCACACCCCATAAAGCCCCAGGAAATCCAATGACGGGTAAGACCCCTTGAAAGATAGGGGCAACCTAAGACAGGATCCCTGGGCGCTGGCTCCCGAGTCCAGAAGGTGACAGTGTGTCCAATGAGGGGTAAGATCCCTTGAAAGATAGGGACAACCTAAGACAGGAACGCTGTTTATGAGGACTTCTGAGGGCTTAAAACAAAGAAGGGGGATATGTAGGGACTGCTCATGTCACGTGGCATTCAGCACTCACAGGCTCTGACCTTTCTTGGTGAAATCTGACCCCTCAGACCTAGGGAAGCCAGTGGATGGGTCAAGGAAAGGCCTACCTCCCTCCCCTGCAGCTATAGGTGATGAGATCTGCTCTCATTGGCTCCCCCTCCCCAGCTTCACCTCCCTACCTGACCTGACCATATAATGTATTGTATGTTCCAATAAAATTGAGTTCCTGCGGCGCCGCCGACCGCTGACTGGACTCCTGGCCAGTGCTGTTTTTTGGGGGGGCTTCCCCAACTCCCCAGGGTGGTGGGCCCGGCCTCGACACTCTCCCTCTCGCTCGGCCCCAACAGGTGAAGTGGCTGGCCCGCTTTGCTCTACCCCATGTGGTGTGGGACACAACATCGGTTGCGTGGAATGCTACAATATATAAGTTTTGAAAGAACTTTTAAATAAGTGATAAAGTTATAGTGCATTATTTAACCAGCTAAATTAGCAAAAGACTATATGATATAAAACTACCTCTGGAGACATCCGAATATATAGCATATAAATACACAGTAAATGGGTTTTTGTTTTTGTTTTTTGTGGTACTGGGGATTGAACCCAGGGGCATTCTACTGAGCTAAAACCCCAAGCCTATTTTTATTTTTTAGTTTGAAACAGGGTCTCACTAGGTTGTGGAAAGCCTCACTAAGTTGCTGAGGCTGGCAACAAACCTGCAATCCTCTTCCCAAATACTGTGATTACAAGTATGCGCAACCATATCCAGTAGCAAATGGTTATTGAATTCAAAAGACAAATCAAGTAAAGCACTATAAAATGTAGACAAGTAGAATTCTTCAATATTATAGGAGTTGGAAGGAAATACTACTTGACCTGTATGCTGGAAATCACATGAGTGATTTTTTTGAATGCCAGTTTTATGCATGCCTTCACAGACCTTCAAGATAAAAGTGTTCTTTAATGATTAATTATATGCAAAGTTCGTTTCACTAATAACATCTCAATGAAAACACCTTTTATTTCTATGCATTTCAATCTAAAGTGCCCAGATCAACACATCCCTCCATAAATCCATATTCTTATTTACACAAAGTAGCAAAGTAAACCTATTAAATCCACAGCTATCCACCACTACAAAGAGAAATCAAAATCAAACAACAAAATTAAAGGCAAAGATGACTTTTGCAAACACAAACTGAATGTTCATAAAAATCCCCTCAGTTTTTCAAACTCACAAATACCCAAAGTAACATAATGTTTGGTTCAAATAAGCACATCAGGATGACTGTAGCAAATAAAGTATAACCAAACATCAGGAAGGAATGCTTATGTTAAAATGTCCTTTATATAGTCATAATTTGACTAATTTAAAAATTTAATTTTGCACTATAAAATCTCTCCAATTTGAAATTGTGCATAAAAATAGAAGTATGAGAAATACACTACGTATTTTCCTCTCTTGGAGACTTACCATAATTCTTGCAGCTGGAAAGCCTGCAGAATGTTAACAAAATAAAATATTTGATAATCACAGCTGTGTTTTCAGTTGACTTAAACCTTTTTGAACTACTCAATCTCACTCTTAAGGTCTTATTTTAAATAAGTACACCTGCTTTAAATTCCTTTTCACAGAACTAAGAGGCTATTGTGGGATATATGGGTAATCTTTTTTAAAGATTACATAACTTTTTTTTTTTCTAAAGGATGCCGCTGTTACTATATGTAGGAATGTAGCAAAACAGAAATGGAACTGTTAGATCTCCATCTGTAACAAAGATGTAAATCACTTAATTTGCAGTGAAATGTACCTCAGGAGTGACTTTGTAAATAAATTAAACAGAATTATCAATAGCAAACACTTAAATGCTTAGTCAAAGCCAAGTAGGCAAGTCATATTATAACACACATAGAACAACCTATAGGAAAGAGAAAACCAAAAACTAAACGACTTTTTAAAAGGCTGTTAACTTTTCTGATTCCCTTAAAATTTTCTAGGTTCAACTGAGGTGTAATACATCAGACCCGAGGTCCATGGAAGCGTATTCACAACTATCAGAACCGTATCTAGATTTATTCCGATTTTAAAAAAAACTGAATTCATGTTCTGAAAAGCCTGCACTATAACACCCAATTTAAGAAGCAAACAACAACAAAACAGAAAACTTAAGAAAGCACCACCTCCCACCATTCCTCTCCACCTTGCCCCAATTTTTTTCTCTTGATTTCCATTCTGATTCAATAATTTCAAGATAAAAGTACAATTATTTCGAGATAAAAGGGGGAGAAATGTGTTAGAATGTATTTTTAGAAGATAAATACTATAGGGGCAAGCAGAAATAAGTTGCTCTGAGGAAGTTGTGAGCGCATTCATTTACAGACAGCCAAAAGAAGATACACCCACTTGTATTCCGATCAAGGTAGATGAAACCAGGTAACTTGGCAGGAAGAATGGGATCTTAAATCCCAGACACAGCTACTCAGCTACTTGCCAAAAGGAAGATGAAAAAGAAAAAAAAAAAAAAGACTGTGGCTCTTTGCCCGGGCAGCTCCGCAACTCGCCCAACGCGGAGATGCGAATGGAGCCCTGCCGCTCTCAGCGCGGCGTCTCCGGGACGAGGCCGGGCTGGGGACCGCAGCGCGCTCAGCTCCCGGCCGACCCACAGCCCCGGGGCGGGGAGGAGCCACGGCGGGCGGCCGCGGGGCCGGCGAGGCTGGCGGGGCGGGTTCACCTGGCGCCCGGGGCGGCCTGGCGGGCGCGCCGCCGCTGCTGCTCCTCCTCCTCGGACCCCGCCGCGCACGGCCCCGCCGCGGGCGCCAGCAGCCGCAGGCAGCGCCGCAGCGCGCGCCCCCTCGCCATCTTCAGGCCGAGCCGCCTCCGGGGCAGCCGCGCGAGGCGGCCGGGCTGCAGCTCGGTCTCGCACTCCGTGTGACCTTCGGACCCGGGGCCCGGCCAGCTCTAGTCCCGCGCAGGCCGCTGCCCGGCCCCCACCAAGATGGCCGCCCCCGCGGGCCGTCCGCCGGAGCCATCTTACTTAAGGGGGCGCCGGCCGCAGCCCCCACCCCCACCCCCGCGCGGCCCGCGGCTCCCACGGGCGGGGCCCCTTCTGCGAGCCAACGGTTCCCTGGCTGCAAACCTGCCGTTAACGTTCGGATCACAGGAGCGCATCCCTGGACACCCGACCCAGCGCTAAAGCAAGCCCTGCTGACCCAGCGGGCCTCGCCAGCCTGATCAGCGAGCCTAGAGAAGCCCTGACATACTTACAGCCCCTGGCTCCAGAAGCCTGGTAGCGAAGAAACTACGCTAAATACTGTGTGTACAGGAGATACTGAATTATTAATCGAAGCACTGCACCTTGTGCTCCTTTTAAAATAATGCCAGGGCCTCCTGGTACACACAGTTCTAAATCTGCATCCTTTTTAAAACCCCAGGATATTGGCAAAAGAACAAAAACCAAAACATTGTGATTTTTTTTAACTGGGTTTGCATTTTAAACTGCAGGTGGAAAATAGTTATTTCGGGAAGTCACTTACGTATAGGCAGATCCGAAATGAATTCAGTAATGAATGGTTGGCCCAAAAGAATCCAATACGAAAGTCCTGTGTCCTTGGGCCAGAAAGAAATAGCCGATCTCGGGTTATCTTGGAAAAAAAAAAAAACATAAAAGCAGATGTAACCGGTGAAAATGCCAACCAAACTACTCTGCGTTTTTAAAGTGAATGTGCCTGTGTGGTACTGCAGTACTATAAAGAACTTGATGTGACTGTGGACTTAGCTCCTAAAGCTAGCTTGCCGTTGTTACCAATGTAAGTGTTTGAAAACTGCTTTCGCCTGGGTGGGGCTGAGACTGTGCAAACTGGAGATAATACCTGGTATGCAACAGCAAAATAACTCAACTCCCCACACCCAAAGCAAAGATTAAAGGTACCACTCAGAATTTCATGGTGCTCTTAACTGAGGAGCTTTCAAAATATGCCGTTTCTTCCCACACTCCCATTCTTTATTATGAAAAAATTTTTTCAAATATACAATGCATATATGTGCTTGCTTTCCCCCTCAATACTGAAGATTGAAACCCAGGGTACTCGACCATTATGCTATAGTCCCAAACCTTTTTTTTTTTTTTATTTTGAGACACAGTCCCCCTAAATTGCCGAGGCTGGCCTCAAACTTGCAATCCTCCTGCCTCAACCTTCAAAGTAGCTAGGATTACAGACATGGTCCATCATGTCTGACAACTATGTTTTTTTGTAATACTATTCAAATAAGTTGTAGACACCAAAATACTTAACTGCTAAATAGCCCAGAGGTCTCCTCTAAGAATAAGGATACTTGCTTCATAACTACAATATCATTCTCATATCTAAGAAAATGGTTCCCTTGTGTCACTTACTATTCAGTCCATACTCAAGTTTCCCTGCTAGGACCCAAAATGTCTTTTATTGTGCACACGTAGCACGCACTCTCAGACACAAAGGGTACTATCTAGACTCATGTTTTGCATTTGCTTATTTTATTTGTTTGTTTATTTGTTTGTTTATTTATTTATTTGTTATTTTTGTGGTACTGGGAAATTGAACCCAGGGACATTCTACCTCTGAGCTACACTCAACCCTTGGTCTTGCTAGGTTGCTGCGGCTGTCCTCCAACTTGTGATCCTCCCATCTCAGGTTCCCAAGTACTGGGATTACAGGAGATGAACACCACTATGCCCTGCTTGCTTACTAAATTTAAATAAGAAACATTTTGAATGTTCATTGCTATTTTCCATACACATTGCCATCCAAATAGAATTTTAAAAATTGGGGTCTTAAAATTGAATCTCCAGAAGCACAGGTTCCAGTAGAAACTAGAATGTGTCCCATTAGAGAGAGGTTTAAAGGATCCTTTTAAAGGTAAAGAAGAGGAAGTTTAAGTGAGTTATATATGTTGCTTGTCAAGAATTATGATCAAAGGAAAATTTTCAGAAGCTCATTGGTCCATGTAATGGTTTGGATTTAGAATGTCCCCCTAGCTCTCAGGGAAACAAGGTAGCAATGTTGGAAGTGAGGCTTGGTGACCAAGAAGAGTCCCTAGGGGTGTGGCCTTGGGGACTATGTGGTTCTCTTGCCCTTGCTGGCTGTAGTGCTTTTCCTGTCTCCACTTCCCACCCAGGCCCTGAGCTCTGCAGACTCATCCTCTAAAATCTCCCAAACTGTGAGCAAATATATCTTCCTTCCTCTTAAGTTGTGTGGTCAGGTTTCTTGGATCACAGCAGTAAGAATGTTGACAGAGACAGTTCAACACAGACTGCTTAGACCATACCATTATTCTAGGAAAGTGTCAGCAAGTTCAGAATGTTCCCCTCAGCACAAGATGGAGTCCAGGTCACAAAGTGGAGTCATCTTTCTTTCGCAACATCATGCAGCCATCAAGAAGAGAAAAATATTCAGAGGGTATTTTTCACTGAAAATAGGTACTTACACACTTCTTCATGTATACTAAAAGCCTCAGAAGAATGAATAATTTAACACATTGACATTATGATAGAAGCTGTATTAAGTAAAATTTATGCTTTTTTAGCTCATGGAATGCTACAGAAATTTTATGGATGATTGTTGGAATTGGTTGTTGTTTTTTCTAGATGATAGAAGGAACTGTTTCATTTAACAGTTTACATCACGGCAGGCAAAACCTTTAGCTTGCCCTGCTTCACAATGCAGAAGGAAATGAACATTACACCCTAAGCATTTCACTCATGGTTTAATTTTAGATCCTGACCTGCTGAACTGGACTTTGTCTTTCTATGTCACCTCTAGGAAGTCAGGCACTCAGCAGGTAATGATAACATCTATTTGTCTTCTAAGTTGTAGCTTAATTTTTAAAGGTTAATCAATCCCGTTTAAAAAAAAAAAAAAAGAGGCACATTTTCACAATTCCCCTAAAAGTGGCTAATGGCCAATGTAACTTTTGTGGTGACCAACCCTAAAGGACATTAATTCAACCCACATCTATAGAAGCACCTCTGGAATTCAGTACTGTGTCCACACCCCGTCAAATCAAAGATTGTTTTTCTGATCATTAAGCATCTATAGCTAACTCCAAGTGGCAGTAGGATGGATCCTGGGCAGGTAAATTCCAATCACTGCTCTATCATTAACTATCTCTTGGACCTTAGAAAATAGCCCTCTTCCTTTCCTGGTCCCCTCACTCCTACTTCCTCAAAATGATGCTAACTCTCTATGCCTACTTGCAGTTGCAAGGTTTGGGGTCCAGCAGGATGCCACACATCTATAATTCCAGCTACTGGGGGTGAGGATAGGAGGATTAATAGTTTGAGGATAGCCTGGGAAATTTAGCAAGACCCAATCTCAAATAAAAATTTTAAAAGAGGGAGGGAAGGGCTATGGGTGTAGCTCTGTGGTACTTGTCTAGCAAGCATGAAACCTTGGGTTTGATCTTCAGTATCTCTCTCTCTCTCTCTCTCTCTCTCTCTCACACACACACACACACACACACACACACACAAAATTTGGGGGAAAAATAACTGAAGGAAGGGTGCTGATTACACAGGGAGGGAGTACGATTGTGTTAGACCATTGGTCAACAAATGATGATCAAATCTGATCTACTTCTCTGTCAGCATTCATATTATACCAATTCTTTTTTCTTTTTTTATTGTGGGGAAAAAATGTTTACCATCCTGACCATTTTTAAGTGTTCAATTCAGTAGAGTTGAGTGTAATGCTCATATTGTTGGGTAACTAACTCCAGATCATGCTATCTTTAAAAATCTGAAATTCTAAGGTGAATGTGGTGGCACATACCTGTAATCCCAGTACTTAGGAAACTGAGAGAGGAGGATCATAGGTTCAAGGACAGCCTCAGCAAATAGTGAGACTCTCATAAACCTAGCAAGACCTTGTGTCAAAATAAAAAACAAAATAGGGCTGGGGATGTAGCTCAGAGATAGAATGCCTCTGGGTTCGATCACTAGTACCCCACAAAAACAAATAAATAAATCTGAAATTCCATATCCTTAAAAAACTTCCCCTTTTTTCCCATCCCCTGGCTCGTGGTAACCACTATTTAGTTTGCTGTTTCTATGGATTTGATTCTTTCAAATATCTTATGTAAGTGGAATCATGTAGTATTTACCTTTCTATGACTAGTTTTTTTTCATTTAGCACAACGTCCTCAACTTTCACTATATTATGGCATGTGTCAGGATTTACTTTTTTAAAAAGCTGGGTAATATTCCACTGTATGTGTATATCACATTTTATTTACCAGTTCATTCTTCAATGGACATTTAGTTTGCCTCCACCTCTTGGTTACTGTGAATAGCAACTGTGAACATCAGTGTGCAGATATTTGAGATCCTGCTTCCAAGCCAGGTATGGTGGCAGACACCTGTAATCCAAGCTACTCAGGAGTCTCAGGCAGGATAATCAAAAGTTTGAGACCAGCCTGAGCAACTTAGATCTTGTCTCAAAATAAAAAGGGTGGGGATGTAGCTCAGTGGTAGAATGCCCCTGGGTTTGATCTCCAGTAACACACACACACACACACAAATTAATATTTCAGTTGTGAGGGTGTACTTTGAATTTCATCTAGACTTTCTCAGAGTCTGGAAAATACCGGCTAGCCAGGTAGCATAGTATTCCAGTTGTGTGAAAAGTAATATTCTCTTACTGATAATTGTCCAGTTTATTTCTTTTTTAAAAAAATCTAAAGCTCAGCCGGGCGTGGTGGCGCACGCTCGTAATCCCAGCATTCGGGAGGCTGAGACCGGAGGATCCGGGTTGGCGACCAGCCTCAGCTACCTAGTGAGGCACTCCGCAACTTAATGAGACCCGGTTTCAAAATAAGGAATAAAAAATAGGGCTGGGGGTGTAGCTGGGAGGTAGAATGCCCCTGAGTTCAATCCCCAGTACCGCAAAAAAAAAAAAAAAAAAACAAAAAAAAAAACTAAAGCTCTCAGGGAATAACCTTCACAATGTAAAATCTAAGCCCAGATACGTAAACTCAGTAATGAAAGTCGATTGCTTTGATGATTTTAAAAACAGGAATTCCAGCTTTTTTAAAGTAATGTTTTCTGTGCATTAGTAACTACAAAAGTACAGGGGAGAATTTAAAAGGTGAAGGCATTAGTCTCATATCTTTATTGTCTATTCCACCTTGAAAATTCTGTGCCTCCAAGAATATGTATATACCCAACACTAAAATAGTACAAGTACGTGTGCTACCTTTAATCACAACTATGAAACCTTAGGAAATAGACCAAATAAAGTCATGCGCCAATGTGAATGTATCACTGAATTTCAGTATTACTTACGATTATAATGCACCATTGAATTTTTTCAAAAGAGTACATAACAAAAAAGAAACTTTAGATTTTTTTAAACAAAACAGTAATAAAAGTAGTGAAAGGAAACTAAAATAACAAATATGTATTTCTAGTAAGAATTATTAATATTTAGTTTTAATGCCCATTTGATTATCAGGAGAAATCCGTTGATAAAGAAATTTGGGGGGAAACGTGCCTGGTTTTTTCCAGTGAGAGAGGGCCCCTCCTAAAATTACTTAGTGCAAAGAACATGATTTGAGTGAATCCTCATGGAAGGATACCACTTACAAAAATCATTCATTAGCCAGGCATGGTGGCGCACGCTTGTAATCTCAGTACTTGGGAGGCTGAGACCGGAGGATCCGTGTTCGTGGCCAGCCTCAGTTGCTTAGTGAGGCTCTCTGCAACTTAGTGAGACCCTGTTTCAAAATAAAGAATAAAAATAGGACTGGGGGTGTAGCTCGGAGGTAGAATGCCCTTGAGTTCAATCCCCAGTACTGCAAAAAAAAAAAAAAAAAAAAAAACTCAAAGTTCTCCACCAGACCCTGGAGGTCACTCAGGGAAAGCTGACCTCTGGTCCATGCCATTGGCTTCAGTGCTTTTTCCTGTCCTGTCACACCCTGAAACTTACCCTGGTGGACCCTACCCAGTGTCCAAGTCCCTTCTGTGTTAGATGATATGGGCTGCTATAACAAAATACCATAAACTAGGAAGCTTACAGAAAATAATTTATTTCTCAAAGTTCTAGAGGCTGGAAATCCAAGATCAAGGCAATGGCGAATCCAGTGTCTAGTAAAGGCCTTCTTTCTGGTTCATAGACGATACCTTCTCACTGTAACCTCACATAGTAGAAAGAGCAAGAGATTTGAGGGGTCACCTTATTAAGGGCATTAATATCTAATCACCTTCCAAAAGCCTCACCTGTTAATACCATTAGCTGATGGATTAAGATTTCAACTTATGAATTTGGGGGAATGCAAACTTTCAGACCACAGCACCATCCATTCCCAAAAAAAGAGCTTCCCCTTAACCACCCCTGGGACTGGGGGAACAGGCAGCTGTAGTGCTGCTTGACATCAGGTGGTTGGTGTGGAACCTGGAAGCAGACTTGGGACTGCTTGAACCTGATCCCAAATTCCTGGGCACCTGGAGAATGGCAGGGAGAAGAGCTTGGGCCTACAAATGAGCATGTCTCCCTGGCACACTTCGGGGTAGACACAGCCGAAGAGGCCAGAGTGTGTTCTCAGGCATAGGACCTGGACAGGGCCCCCCTTAGCTGAGTCTAAGGACGGTCCTGCTCTGAGACTTCAGCGGGTCCTGAGTTGTACACACAGCCCATCCAGAGTCAGAAACTATCAACGTCTTGTATCTGTATATATATATATATATAAATCACTCTCAGTGTCAGTCAGTCACAGGGTTTATTATTCGTGATTAACCAAAACTAATTTCAGGATTCCCTCAACCCTTTTTAAATTGCCAAGCATGTTTCCATATCCCAATGTTAATTCAACTAGAATGGCATGTATTATGAGCAAAGGGAGAATAGACTATTGGCCTCTTCCCTGCAAAATCAGACCAAACTCATCAGGCATGTCTCATTCTCCATAGACTGTCATTAAGGAGGGTTACTTGTCCCAGCCCTTCCCATTTACCCTTGAATTCCCAAGTTCCCAGCATCTTTTGCATTCTTCCAATTTGGAGACAATAGTTTCCTCTAAAGTAAACTAAATAATCCCACCACCACCATCATCTAAGATGTCCATTTCTTGATCTGGGGTATCTATGGATTTCACCTTATGTTGCCAAAGAGACTTTGCAGAAGTGTGTGTGTGTGTGTGTGTGTGTGTGTGTGTGTGTGTGTGTGTGTGTTTTACTGGGGATTGAACCCAGGGCATTCTGCTTCTGACCTATACTCCCAGGCCTATTTTATTTTTTATTTTGAAATAGAGTCTCATTAAGTTGCTGAGGTCTTCACTAAGTTGCTGAGGCTGGCTTTGAACCTATAATCCTGCTGTCACAGCCTCCCAAGTACTAGGATTACAGGCATGCACCACCACACCTGGCTAAAGAGCTTATGAAAGACCTATAATCCTAGTTATACAGAATAGACTTCATCAAAATGGCCGTACTACCAAAAATGATATACAGATTCAATGCAATTCCTATTAATACACCAACATCATTCCTCGGAGAAATAGAAAAAAAAGCAATTATAAAATTCATGTGTGTATAACATATATACATACATATATATATGACCCAGAATATCCAAAGTAGTTCCTAACAATAAAAATCATGCTGGAGGCATCAGAATACCTGACTTCAAACTATACTACAAAGCTATAGTAGTAAAAACAGCAACATGGTATTGGTACAAAAACAGACACATAGATCAATGGAACAGAACAGAAGATACAGAAACAAACCCTCACACCTATAGCCACTTGACCTTTAACAATGGGACCAATGATATACACTGGAGAAAAGATACTCTTTTCAACATATGGTGCTGGGAAAACTGGTTAACCATATGTAGAAAAATGAAACTAAGCCCCAACCTCTCAAGACCTAGAAATTAGACCAGAGACTTTGGAACTACTAGAAGAAGTCATAGAACCAACTCTCCAACATATAGGCACTGGTAAAGACTTCCTAAGTAAGACCCCCAAAGCTCAGGAAATAAAAACAAAAATTAATAAATGGGTTGGCATCAGATTAAAAATTTTTTTGTGCAGCAAAGGAAACCATCAAGAACCTAAAGACAGAGGCTACAGAATGGGAAGAAATCTTCACCAGCTACTCCTCTGATAGAGAATTAGTATCTAGAAAATATAAAGGACTTAAAAAACTTAATACTGAAAAAGCAAAGAACCCAATCAAAAAATGGAAAATGGATCTGAATAAGACACTTTTCAAAAGAAGAAATACACATGGCAAATAAATATATGAAAAAAATGTTTACATCATTGAAATAAGGGAAATGTAAAGCAAAACAGCACTGAAACCAGACATGGTGGCACACACCTATAATCCCAGTACTTGGAAGGCTGAGACAGGAAGAGTGCTGGTTCCAGGCCAGCCTCAGCAATTTAGTGAAGCCCTCTGAAACTTAGACATGGGACTATAGATCTAAACTCCATACTGTGACGTGAGCTCATAGTTGAGCTTTAAGAGATCCAAGTTTCAGGCTTCATAGTACCAATTTTTCTCATTTATTTACATTTTAAGTAATTTTATTGGTACATTATAATTACACATAATAGTGGTATTCATTGTGGTATATTCATACATGCCATAGGTCAAATTTTCCAGGTGGGTACTATGGTTGGAAGCCACAGAAATAGAAGCAGAACACTGGGAGAGACTGCCTCTGGTCCTGTCCTGAACAAATCATTAACTTCCCTTTTTTGAAGGGGAGGGAGTTCTGGGGATGGAACCCAAGAGCCTTTTACCTCTGGGCTACACTCCCAATCTATTTTATTTTTTATTTGGGAAGAAGTTCTCGCTAAGTTGCTGGGAGCCTCACTAAATTGCTGAGGCTGGCCATGAACCTGCGATCCTCCTGTCTCAACTTCCTCCCAAGTAATGGGATCACAAGCATGTGCCACCATACCCAGCTGCCCTTTTCTTTTATTTCTATTTTTTAGGGCAGTACTGGAGATCAACCCCAGGGCCTGTGTGTGCTAGGCAAGCTCTCTACCTTGGAGCTATATCCCCAGCCCAAGCCTCAGTTCCTTTGGGGCAGGGGGTCCCAGGGATGAACCCAAGGCCTAGTGATGCTAGGCAAGTGCTCTACCACTGAGCTTTGCCCCTAGCCCCTCCAAGCCTCAGTTTATCTTGTAAAATAATGATGTTAACCCACATGAACTTTAAGATCCACTCCAGTCCTAAAATTTAGAACTGTGGCAAAACAGTTTACCTTTGAATTTCACATCCACGTGTTACCTCCAGCCTCCCTGCTATATGTTTATATGTTTATATGTCAACCACATGCACATCTGAGCTTGTGCACATGTTGTTTCTTCTGCTTGGAACTTTTTCCCCCAGCTTTTACCCTTTCAACACTCAAATAAAAAATCATTGCATCTGAGAGACTTTCTTACCTTCCCAAAGCAGAATGGTCATCTCCACCTTGGTTCGATCACAGATTTTTTATTTTTATTTTTTTAACTAGGGATTAAATCCAGAGGCATTTTACCTCCAAGATACACTCCCAACTGAATTTTATTTCTTATTTTGAAACAGGGTCTCACTAGATTGCTGAAAGAAAGCCTCTCTAAGTTGCCAAGGCTGGCTTTGAACCTGAGATCCTACTGTCTCAGCCTCCTAAGTATTGGGATTACAAACGTGTACCACCAAGCCTTGCTTGATCACAGATCTTTTCAAGCAGCTATCAAATTATAATGTGACTATTTCCATTTCTGTTCTCAAATCAGAATGTGGGCTACTCATGTGCAAAAACTATGATCCATGTTTATACCTCTAGTACCTACTTCTATGCTTGGCACAGACACTCATCCTGTGTCTGTGGACTCCATAAACACATGAATGAGTCAGGCGTGGTGGCGCACACTTATAATCTCAGTACTTGAGAGGTGGAGACAGGAGGTTCAAGGCCAACCTCAGCAACTCAGTGAGTCCTTCACAACTTAGTGAGACCCTGTTTAAAAATAAAAAATAACATAGGACTTTGGGTATAACTCAGAGGTAAAAATGACCCTGGATTCAATCACCAGTACTAAATATAAAACAAAACAAAAACACATGGAACACAGGAATGCTTATTCCCTGAATTCTGATGAGCCAACTTGGGGATGAGTGTGGCGGGAGGGGGGGGGGCAGTGGAAAGGGATTGGAGGGAAGGACATGGGGACAAGAAATTCATGGTTCAGCAAGACATCCAGAGCCCTGGAGAAAAAGACCAGGCTGATTCACATAATGATTTAATTCAAGGCTACATTCAGATACTCATTTTACATGTAATCAAGCATCTCTCCTGACCTTGCTTCAAAGTCAGGGTCTAAGTGGCATTAATAGTCTGAGCTACGTTGCGCAGCAGTCTGCTGATTAGAAGCTCTTAACTGGAGTGGATGGCAGGTGGCCACACATGATTTGTCAGCTCTGCAACACTGCATGGCTCTGGGCAGAGGCTGACAACTTAAGAACTTTATAGTAGCTCGTTAAAAACTCTGTCCTTATAGATCTTTCTGAGTAACAACTCATGAAACTACCTATATTCAGTTTTCCTTCTTAGGGATAAAAATAATTCCCTCCTTGAGCATTCCAGATGTCAGACGTGTGTGTGCGTGCGCGCACGGGTGTTACTGGGGATTCAACTCAGGGGTTCTCTACCACTGAACTACACCCCTGGCCCTTTTTATATTTTATTTTGAGACAGGGTGTCACTAAATTGCCCAGACTGATCTCATATTTGTAATCCTCCTGGAGCCTCATCCTCCTGAGTAGCTGGAATTACATAAATGGACCACCATGTCCAGCTCTTCATTTTTCTTGATACAAAGCAAAAACGAAAAAAACCTATTTTGAAAAACTTTCTTTTAGTAGAAATGAGATGATCAATTCCACACACTGAAAAAAACCTATGAAATCACAACCTGCAATATATAGACAGATGTTACCTTACAAGTCGTGTGTGTGTGTGTGTGTGTGTGTGTTACTGAGGATTGAACCCTGGGGCATTCTACATCTGAGCTACACCCTCGGCCCCATTTTATTTTGATATAGGATCTCACTAAGTTGTGGAGAGCCTCACTAAGTTGCTGAGGATGGCCTTGAACCGACGGTTCTCCTGTTTCAGACTCCCAAGTACTGGGATTACAGGCATGCACCACCACATCCGGCTTTCGGTGTGTCTTTGATCATGCATCACTCCTTATGATATGGTTAGCTCAGTGTGTTTCTTTGACATTTTATACTATAGCCCTGTGTTGGTTTAGAATTTTGTATTTAAGATCTGGCTTATTTTTTAAGGGACCACTTAATATTTCTATGCCAGATATTATGCTAAATTCTTTACAATCATTATCTAGTCCTTGTAACAACTTGAGGCACTGAATGTTATTCCACACTTGTCATAGATGAAGAAGCTGGGATTTTGAGAGCTCAGTTCATTTCCCTGAGGGCAGCAGGCTAATGAGACGTGGAGACAAGACTCGGGCCTGCACTGGTGGAATGGAGAGGTCTATAATTACTATTTTCTTTTTTCCCAACTCTCAAGTGATATTATATAGCTTAAGTAATACCAGTCACTATTGTTTGGGGGCTGTCATCAAAGAAAACACCACCTTCTGTCACTGCCCTGCTGCAGAGCCACAGAGGACCCGGCCCCATACAAGAGGCTGGCAACCTGGTGAGCAGGGCAAGGGCTGGTTTTGAATGAAACATTCTGAATTCCAAAATAAATAAATAAAGCAATAATACCACTCAGAATTAATAATAGCTTGTGTGAGGGGCAAGGGAGTAGAAAAAATATAACTATTTTTTCCAAAGTCAAAATCTTCACAATTTCCACCAAAAATAAAATGCTATAGACTCAGTTAGGTCCCTCATATGTTAAAGCTCCAATCCCCCACTTATTTGGAAATAGAGTTTTTAAGAGGTGATTCAAATTAAATGAGACCATCTGGTCTTATAAAATGAAAGAGAGAAAGAGGGATCTCCCTGTAGACCACCCCCCCCCCCCCGGCCTGTGAGGGTACAGAGAAGGCAGCTGGATGTAAAGCCAGGAAGACAGTTATCAAAAACCAATCATGCAGCTGGGTATCAAGACATACTGTAATCCAAGTACTTGGGAGGCTGAGACAGGAGGATAGCAGGTTCAAGGACAGCCTCAGCAGCATAGCAAGAATCTAATCAACCTAGGGAGACCCTGTTTCATAAACAAAAATTTAAAAGGGCAGGGGATGTAGCTCAGAGGTAGAATGCCCTGGGTTCAATTCCCAGCACCACCCCCCATCCCCAAATAGTGGCACCTTAATCTCTAGAACTGTGAGAAAATTAATTTTTGTGGTTTAGGCCATGCAGTTGTGGTATTTTCTTATGGCAGGCTGAGTAGACTGATACACAGGAACACCGCCATCCGGTAACCCATGTTATATTTGCCGTCTTAGCAGGCAGAGCTGTGAGCTACCTGTGCTCAGCCTTAACCTTCTCATAAATCAAACTACTCCCTGTTTCAATTCTTGAAATTAGAGAAAAGTTAGATCCCTAAATCCATCTGGGCTTAAAATGAAATATAGGCCTATAATGTACTTGTAAATGTACCTTGAGGGGGAAATTAGAAAAAATTAAAATGCAGTGTAGAAATTCAGATTAGCCTATTATTCCTAGCCATGTTCTGTGCTATCATTATGATGAAACTTTATGAACTAGGTTTTATTTATTCCTTATTTTGTTCTACAAAAGTATATGGTACTAGGTATGGTGTGCCTGTAATTCTAGTACTTGAGAAGCTGAGACAGGAGGTTTGCAGGTTCAAGGCCAGCCTTGAAATGTAGTGAGACTCTCAGCAACCTAGTGAGATCCTGTTTCAAAACAAAAAATAAAAAAGATTGGGGATATAGCTCGGAGGTAGAATATCCTTAAATTTAATCCCCAATATCACATGCACCCACAAAAGGAGTGCGTAAAAGCGCACGCTTGTAATCCCAGCATTTGGGAGGCTGAGACCGGAGGATCCGGGTTCATGGCCAGCCTCAGCTACCTAGTGAGGCATTCCACAACTTAGTGAGACCCTGTTTCAAAATAAAGAATATAAAATAGGGCTGGGGTTATAGCTCAGAGGTAGAATGCCCCTGAGTTCAATCCCCAGTACCACACACACACACACACACACACACACACACACACACACACACACACAGACAATAACAACAAAAAAAACCACAGTATGAATTAAGTGATATATTCAGCTGGGCATGGTGGTGCATGCCTGTACTGTAATCCAGTACTTGGGAGATTGAAACAGGAGGATTGCAGGCTCGAGACCAGCCTCAACAACTTAGCAAGACCCTCAGCAACTTAATGAGAGTCTGTTTAAAAATAAAAAATAAAATAGGGCTGGAGGTATAGCTCAGAGTAAAATGGCCCTGGGTTCAACCCCCAGTACCACAAATAGACTAATTAATTAGTTAAATAAAAGAGAAAAATTCAGGCATCAAGAAAAATTTATGCCAGATCACTCCTTCCCCCAAGAACCAAGGCTCTGTAACTGGCTGACTCTTCCTTCTGCCTATTTTCTTTTCTGAAAGGCTCATTTGTCCATCGATCAGCCAGACACACCTATGCCTATCTGACTTGCAGAGGTGAAACAAATAGACTTAGCTAAAGTCTCCTTCTATCAAATTTCTCTTAAAATGTGGACAAAGTTGAACCCATGCCCCAAGTGCAGCTGGACATACAGAATGGAGGCTCAGATTCTCTTTTCCAGCATAGAACACTATAGTTAAAAAAGAAACACCTTTGATGGAATTATTTCTTTTTAGTCATTATGCTGTTAATTATTTATGTGCACTGAGCTTCCAGTTGTTTTTTAGCTCAGTTTGCTATTTAGTCTTATCTTCTACAAATTTGATGTTTTATAGTTGGTTCTTTGGACATAAAAGGAGGGTTTTTATGTTTGTACCTATGAAATCTTACTATATTCATCAGGTCCATCACCCTAGTCTTTTAAGGGCGTTTTAGATCTCTAAAATTTGATTTCTATTAAATATTCTTCTATGTGGCAAAAATATACAGTTTTTACTGAAAATTATGAGGAAAAGAAAACTGGACACATAGCTGGGAGTGGTGGCACACATTTGCAATCCCAGTACTTGGGAGGCTGAAGCAGGAGGATCACAGGTTCAAGACCAGCCTCAGCAGTTTATCAAGCCACTTAGTGAAACCCTGTTTCAAAAAAAAAAAAAAAAATTGGGCTGTGGGTGTAGCACAGAGGTAGAATGCCCTTGGATTGAATTCCTAGTACCACAGAAAAAAATTAAAAAAGAAAACTGGACAGATGTGTATCATTTAGGATATAGCTGTCACTCTAAATTTCTTTGGTGACCCAGAGCTAATCCAAAATGCCAGTGAGATCAACATTTTTGAGGCCACAAAGTATGTCTTTGTTTCCCTCTCTATCTGCTTTTCTATTAACTCTGCTTACATTGCTCCCTTTGTTGCTGCTTATTTCTAGTGCCTTCCCTCTGTATTTTGTATTCAAAATGCCTTTAATGCGAGTCTGGTGGAATTTGACAGTTACACACCATCTGTAGCACACTGTTGGGCAGATTTTTCGTGCAGACCACTCACAGGCCACTGCTCTGCCATGACAACCTATGAGACCAGCAACTGCTGGTCCCCTCACATGTGGCCAACATAATGGTCTGTGTCACTTGACAAAATGTGTTCATCGAGTCATTCATTCATTCATTCATTCACTCAACAGATATTAATAAAGCACGTGCCATGGGCCAGATGTTGTTAAAGGTGCAAGTGGTACAGACTAAGACCCTGGACTTCCCCACTAAGATTCTAAAAGCTCAGGAAATAAAACCAAGAGTCAATAAATGAGATGGCATCAAATTCAAAAGCTTCTGCCAAGCAGAGGAAGCAATAAAAAATGTGAAGAGAGAGGCTAAAGGATGAGAGAAAAATGTTTGCTAGATACTCTTCTGACAGGGGGTCATTATCAGAGTACATAAAGAACTTAAAAAACTTAACACCAGCCTGATGTGGTGGCAATCCTAGTACCTGTGAGGCTGAGACAGGAGGATCATAGGTTCCAGGCCAGTCTCAGTACTTAAGACTCATGGCAACCTAGTGAGAGAGAAAAAAAAAAAAAAAGGAGGGGGAAGTGGAGGTATAGCTCAGAGGTAGAATACCCCTGGGTTCAATCTCCAGTACAAACAAACAAACAAACAAAAAGAATAACCCCATCAATAAATGGGCAATTGAACTAAATAGACATTTCTCAAAAGAAGTACGACAAATGTCCAATAATTATATGAAAAAATGTTTAACATTTTTAGCAATCAGGGAAATGCAAACCAAAACTACACTGAGATTTCATTTCACTCCATTTAGAATGGCAATCTTCAAGAATATAAATAATAAGCCAGGTGTGGTGGCCCATGCTTTCAGTACTTTGGAAGCTGAGACAGGAGGATCACAGGTTCAAGGCCAGTGTGCAGTAACTTTGTGAGACTCTGTTTCAAAAATAAAAAGGGCCAGGATTGTAGCTCGAAGGTAGAATGCTCTTGTGATCCTCCTGTCTCAGTCCAATGTCACTTCACACTCACTCCAGCCCCCACTCCCCACCTTGTAGCTCAGCTCTGGGCCAGTGTTTAGGCCAATCCTGACCTCAATGTCAACCTATCCTGGTGGTCGGCACCTGGGCCTCTGCCCTGAATCTTGGTGCTCTGGGCAGAACCAGAGCTTTTTCTTTGTGCCCCTCTTGTCGAGCATCTCAACACCCACAAGGGAGATCAAGGACAGCAGTGCTGCTCATAACATCTGTCCAGGAATTCAGTCCCACCATCAGCTAACAAGCTTCCTGAGCCCATTGCTGGACTACTAAGCATCACCAGCTCTGGACTTCCAGGCCTTGTCCCTCAATGGTTGGACTTGGCATAGATAGTGTGTCCTGACTCCCCGAATGCCCCTTTCTCCCAGCACATATTATTTGAATACCTGTCTATCTGGACCCAGTACCAGGTCTAATTCCTGAATGTTATTTATTCCTCTTGCCTATTTATATTGGAAGAAATATCAGGAGAGTAAACTATCATACTGAAGCCTTTAATTGAGGGTTACATTGGGTGTAGAAAATCGGGCTAACCTTTGATCTGTTGACCTTGTAAATGGCAATGAAGGCTGCAGACGCAAATTAAAGCACCTTGGGGTTGCGGGAGAGTCACTGCTTCTTGGTGCTTTCAATTAATCTAGAATGTTCACATAGTAAAGAGCAGGAGAGGTCAGTTGCTCTTAGCATTAAACAGTTCGCTGAAGGCAGAGTTTCAGTTTAGGTTGTGGATTAGTGTCTAACACTGCCAGTTCTCAAAAAACACACCTGTTGGCTTGCTGTTTGGGAACTAAAGAGTGGTAAGAAGCAGACATAGTTGGTACTGTTTTGTCAACATTGTCCTAGAGGTGAGCCCAACTCAGACCCAGCCAGCCATCTGGGCTCAGTCATCCTTTCTTCCTAAGGAGGCATCTGGGAAACACAGTGTATTGTTGTCTTTCTAATTCTACCTGACAAGTGAATCATCTACATCAGGAATAAGACTGTGTGTGTGTGTGTGTGTGTGTGTGTGTGTGTGTGTGTGTGTGTGTATGTGTAGTACTGGGGATTGAACCTAGGGGCATCTACACTCTGAGTCCCCCCCCCAGCTCTATTTTATTTTTGTTTTGAATATGTTCTCACTAAGTTGCAGAGAGCCTCACTAAATTGCAGAGGCATGGTGGTGCACACTTGTAATCCCCGTACTTGGGAGCCTGAGACAGGAGGATCACAGGTTTGCGGCCAGCCTCAGCAAGTTAGTGAAGCCATCTGCAACTTAGTGAGACCCTGTTTCCAAATAAAAGAATAAAATAGGTCTAGGGGTGTAGCTCAGAGGTAGAATGCCCCTGGGTTACACCCCCAGTACCACCGAAAGGAAGGAAGGAAGGAAGGAAGGAAGGAAGGAAGGAAGGAAGGGAGGGAGGGAGGGAGGGAGAAAGAAATCACCATCTCAGCATCTAGAGATAAGCACTGCTAACATTTTTATGCTGATTATACTTGCAGTTTAAAAACAACTTTGTTTGCTAAGGGTGATAGAGCATACTTGTAATCCCAGTATTTGGGAGACTGAAACAGGAGGATCGAAGGTTTGAGGGCAGCTTCAGCAAATTAATGAGACCTTGTTTCAAAAAATAAAGAGGGCTGGGGATACAGCTCAGAGGTAGAATAACCTTGTGTTCAATTCACAATACCAAACACACACACACACACACACACACACACACACCGACAAACAAAAACTTTGGTTAGATATAATAACACATTTATTAGAAAATAACACTGGGGTGGTGTCGCGCGCTTGAGTCCGTCCAGCGGAGAAAAACACACGACATCCAGGTTCCTTCTGCGAGAAGCTTTACTCAGGATTGCTTATCTTCATGCGGGTAATGGCGGCGGCCCAAACCCAGAACAGCCGAGGCTTATATGTCTGCTTCTGGCCAATCAGGACTTGACTCGTATCTGAGCTCCAATTGGTCAGGAA
>PVLC010023801.1:0-25402 GCA_004027655.1 Graphiurus murinus | reverse complement strand
GGAGTTATGCTCACTGTAGGGAAGGGAGAGTGGGAAAAAATAAAGCAACTTAATTATATTTCTTAGTTCAAAAGAAAATATAGGTTTTTGTTTGACTTTGTTTGAGCTGTAATTATAGGTAAACATTATTTTTTCCTTTGACATTTTGGGGTATATGTTTTATGTAGCATACTCAGCAGAAGCTCAGGCGATCCTAACAGAAGCGTGTAGAATAGATGTTGCCACCAGTGCTGGAAAGTAGAGAAGCTCAGACAAGTGGGGCATACTGAGCTTGACATACCTTCCTGCTGACTACAGTCTTTTCCAAGGTGACCTCCTGCTTACCAGGAGTCAGCTCAACTTGCTTCCCTGCTAAACAGAGGTTTCCTCTGACAACAGTGACACCTACAGGTCAACACCATAAACAAAATGTGGTAATATCCAAATCTCAGCAGATTTCTAAAACCCTGGTAATTGCCAGGCAATAAAAACCAACAACAAGCAAATAGCCAAAGGTGAGCCATCATTGTATCCATGTTTCCATTTTCAAACCTCATCTACTTTGGAAAGTAAGTGGACTCTTACTTTATGCATAAGTGGGAAAATCCCATTTAGACTGAAATAATAAAATATATAGGAATAATCTTAAAAATTGTTAAGAAACTTGTGACTAATAAAGCTAATCTTTTCTATGAAGTAGCAAATGACATAGGTGTGTAATCCTTTCTATTTTGTAACTGTAACTTGGGCATTCCTAATGGTACCTCTGTCTGTATGCTGCACTCCCTGCGTTTTCCCCAATGCCAGCCATCTTAGCTCATATAACCTGTGGTTGACCAGGAATCTTCCAGAATGTTAAACTTTGTTTCAAACTTACTGTCATAGAAAGTAGCCAATCACACAGAGTTGTGAACCCAAGCCCTCACCAATCAAGGCAAGGGGCACAATCACGTTAGAGATAAAAACTAAGTGTGCTTGCTTACCTGACTTTTTGTCTATTGCACACCCTTCTGTGCAGAAGTAAATTGCCTTGCCAAGTTACTTCTGATTTCATGAGTTTTTATTTGCAGCTTCCCTAGAATATGTTTTAACAAACTTCAGGTGTGGTAGCACATGTCTGTAATCCTAGTACACGGGAGGCTAAGACAAGAGGATAGCAGGTTCAAGGCCATCCTCAGCAACTTAGCAAGGCCCTCAGCAACTAAGCAAGACCTTGTTTCCAAATAAAAAAATAAAATAGGGCTGGGAGTCTAGCTTAGAGGTAGAAATAAAAGAAAAAATTTTGCAAGGAACCTTAAAATTTTGAACAAATCAAGATACATATCATATACATGCATTTTAAATACCCTGAATATTATATAACTTTAAAAATGTTTCTAAATTTTATTTATGAAAACAACTAAAATATGCAAAACAAATATGAGAGACACCCTAATGCCACTAGCCAATACTTATTGAGCATCAAGTGCACCGTACCAGGCATAAAGTTGTTTTCATAATTCTTCTTTAATCTTTACGATTGTTTGGGTCAGGTTTTATTACCATTCCTATTTAGTAGAAATGAATTATCTAAGCTGAGAGCATCCCTGTGTCTTACCTATGATAACATTACTCCAATTTCCTTTAGGGGAATGATCTGTCCTTGATTTCAGCATCAGGACTACTAACCCAGATGATCAGCTCTCCCCTAGCCACGGGGCAGGTAAACTACCTCAAAGGTAAGTGACCCATGCTATTGCTTGCTCCTTCCCAGAAACTTTGAGTAGAGAAACAAAAACAAACAAACAAACAAAAAAACAGTTAAAGTGCACTCATCTTGGCAGTGGGAAAGGTTGATTATTATCTGCTATCTGGCTCAGGAGATAAAGAAACCCAGGAAACGAGAGAAGGCCATTTTACTTTGCAGGCAGAAGCATGAGGAAAGGGAGTGGGGTTAGCAGAATGTTATGCAGCCACAGCAGAGGGGACACCTGGTGGGGTGTGGCCAGAGAAAGGGGGGCAAACCCTGGCAGTACCCACCCAGGGCCAGCAGAGAGGACGTGGCAAAATGAATACCTTCACCCGCTCCTCTGCTCTGATTTTCAAAAGCCAAATAGCCAAATGACTTATCTACCTTGTTCACCTTTTTTTTTTTTTTTTCTTTTTGCAGTACTGGGGATGGAACCCAGGGGCATTCTACCTCCAAGCTACACCCCTAGCCCTATTTTTTATTTTGAAACAAAGTCTCACTAAGTTGTGGAGGGCCTCACTAAGTAGCTGAGGCTGGCCACAAACCTGGATCTTCCAATCTCAGCCTCCCTCTTACTGGGATTATAAGCATGCGCCACCACGCCCGGCTCCTTGTTTACTTTTTCAAAGAACCAGCTTTTTTTGTTGATCTTTTGTATTTTGTTGTTCTCTATATTGTTAATTTCTGCTCTGATTTTAATTATTTCCTGTCTACAACTGGCTTTGGAACTAGTCTATACCTGTTTTTCCAGGTCCTTGAGGCATGTCATTAGGTTGTTTATTTGGCAACTTTGTTTTTCTTATGTGGGCACTCAGTGCTATAAATTTCCCTCTTAAAATTGCCATCAAAGTGTTCCATAGATTTTGGTATGTTATGTCTCTATTTTCATTTAATTCTAGGTATGTTTTTTTATTTCTTCTCTTATTTCTTCTATGATCCAATCCTCATTTAAAAAAAATGTATCACCCAATCTCCATGTATTTATGTCATTTGCAGGAAAATGGAAATTATCCAGTCACAGAAAGTAAAGGGTCACATGTTTTCTCTCATATGTGGAAGCTAAGGAATAATCAGGATACAAGAAGGATTGTAGATAATGGATGTGATCTGGGGTTGGGAGGGGGAGAGGGACACTTAATGAAACACTTCCCTTGACATTAAGTACCTACGTGAGAATACCAATGTCAATCTCTGTATCATGAATGGGGAATGGGGAGTGGGGAAGAGGTGGAGGAAAGCCCACCAAGTGCTGTGTGTGTTACTACCATATGAGCTATCTTATGATGTGAAACTACAATGCACTATTAAATGTATAAAATAAAATAGAGGAAGCCAGGCATGGTGGTGCATGCTTGTAATCCCAGCATTTGGGAGGCTGAGACCGGAGGATCTGGGTTCAGGGCCAGCCTCAGCTAACTAGTGAGGTACTCCGCAACTTAGTGAGACCCTGTTTCAAAATAGAGAATAAAAAAAATAGGGCTTGGGGTATAGCTTGGAGGTAGAATGCCCCTGAGTTCAATCCCCAGTACAGCAAAAAAAAAAAAAAAAAAAAAATACGAGGAGGCAGAGGGGGAGGGGGAGCCAGAGGACAAAGGAAGCAGTCCTTAGAAGATGGCGACCAAGGACACACTGCAAGAGAGAAGACAGTGGAGGGGCAAACTGAGTCCGGCTGGCACACTTTTCAAAACATTCCATTTGTACTGAGGACAAAATTGATTTTTTCATCTTGCAACAAAGAAGGCAAACTGATATAACCCACATTATAGATAAGAAGTTCAGAGGTTAGGTTACTTTCTGAAGGTCACATAGATAATATGTGTAGAACTCTAAAACAACCTCAGTTATTTATTTTTTTTTTAATGAGGGATAGAATAGAATCCAAGAGCATTCTGCCTCTGAGCTATACCCCCAGCTCTATTTTTATTTTTTATTTTGAAATGGTCTAAGTTGTGGAAGACCTGGCTATAAGTTGCTAAAGCTGGCTTTGAACCTGTGATCCTCCTGTCTCAGTCTCCCATGTACTGGGATTACAAGTGTGTACTACCATGCCCAGCTATAACTTCAATTTAATAAAAGAAATTTAAAAGGCTGCAAGGACTTAATACAACCAGTATCTGGGTGGACATACATACACACACACACACACACACATACACACACACAATTAATTACTGGATCAGAATACACAGCCTAAAAATAGGACCTGGTAGGCTTATGAATGTAGTGTATTTATAAGAGACATTATTACAGAAGAAAAAACTGATTTCTAAACAGGAGGTGGGGAAACTTGAATGGGGAAACAATTTAGATAAATCATAACATATACCTAAATTCCAAACTGATTGAATACTAAAATGCCAATACCACAAAACACTTATGGACCTTTCCAATAGGAAATAAAAACAAGCCAGGCATGGTGGTGCATGCCTATAATCCCAGTACTTGGATGGCTGAGACTGGAGGATCTCAGGTTCAGGACTAGCCTCAGCAACTTAGTGAGACCTTTGGGAACTTAGTGAGACTCTCTTTCGAAATTAAAATAAAGGCTGGGGGTATAGCTCAGAGGTACAATGTCCCTGGGTTCAACACCCAGTGCCCTTAAAAAAAATAACATCTCAGCCGGGCATGGTGGCGCACGCTTGTAATTCCAGCATTCGGGAGGCTGAGACCGGAGGATCCGGGTTTGCGGCCAGCCTCAGCTACCTAGTGAGGCCCTCCGCAACTTAGTGAGACTCGGTTTCAAAATAAAGAATAAAAATTAGGGCTGGGGGTATAGCTCGGAGGTAGAATGCCCCTGAGTTCAATCCCCAGTACCGCAAAAAAAAAAAAAAATAACATCTCAACATTTAAAATCAAGAATTCTATACACAATGTGAAGGTAAGTTCTTTCCTTTAGATGGGAGAATTTTTTTTTTCAATTACTCTCCAAACTACATTGTTAGGAAGCTTCTGCAGGATGTGCTCCAGCAAAAAATAAATTTAAAAAAAAAAATTTAAAAAAAATAATAATAATAAAACAAAAGAGGGCACAGGATCCAGGGAACAGGGAGCTGTACTACAGAAGAGCAGCAAAGAAAAGCCAAGGGATTACACTGCACAGCAGACCCAGAGAGAGCCAAAGTGAAGCACCAGCACCAAGGGCACTTAGAGAATAGAGTCCAGGGAAAACAAACCCCGAAATTGGAATCTGAGTAAGTAGAAAATATTATTGGTAGACATAGGACAGAGAAAAGTTAAACACTTAGAAATAATCAGTAGTAGATTCTTTACAGGAAATATTTAGAATAAACAAATCTATGAAGACAGAGCAGATGGGTGTTTGCCAGGGATGGAGATTATAGGAGAGCTGGGACTGACTACCAAACAGGCATGGGGTTTGCTTTTTGAGAGATAATGTTCTACAACTAGATAGTGGTGATGGTTGTACGACTTTATGTGCTAAATGCTAATAAATTATCCACTTTAGAATTGTTGAGATGGTATATTTGTTGTATCTTACCATAATAAAAAAAATAGGAAAAATAAATACCAAGCAAATTAAGAAGGGCAATTTTTAAGTAAGAAGGGTGATTATTAACTTCAGGAAAAATAAAAATTAGACAATAAAGGAGACACAATGTTAACTCACTATGGCTTGGTTGTCTTTGCATACTCATAAAATAATTGTAGATTTAGCCAAAGTTGTGACATCGACAGGTTAGAAGAGGGGAAGCAAGAGATTTGTGATTGGGAAACTGGTAATGAGAGAGTCAATCCCTATATCAAGAGGCTATAGACAATATCTAAATGGATGAATTGAAAATAGCAATATAAGATTATTTAGAGCAAGATGTAGTAGCACATGTCTATAATCCCAGTACTTGGGAGGCTGGCCTTGATAAGGCCCTCAACAGCTTAGTGAGATCCTGTTTCAAAATGAAAAATAAAACAGGGTTGGAGGTGTAGCATGGAGGCAGAATGCCCCTGGGCTCCATCCTCAGTACCACACACACACAAAAAAAAATTATGATAAGCAATAACAGCTGTGTACATTATTTTGTGGTTAAAAAGATTAATAAGAAACTTTGTTAAGTTAGTAAAAAGAACAAAGAGGAACAATTTAAAGGTAAAAAGTTTAATGAACATTATAACAAAAAAACTGAGCCATTATTGTACTAGAATCATAAGTAAAAAAATAAAAAAGTATGTAATCATTTCAAAGAAAGCTTTCAGAACTAGTTTTGTTCGACTTCTACACCCAAATTAGATTCCAGTCACTCCCCTCTAACCAGCCTACAGGCTGGTTACAAGATGGCCAGCAGGTACATAGGAGGATGAAAAGCCTTCTTAAATATCTAGTTAGAGAGAAATGATAAACATAAAAATTTCCAAATCAAAATGAACACTAATGCAATCTTGTTTTATGATCAGGCACATGTGATAACTAGGGATTGAACCTAGGGACAGTCTGCCTCTGAACTACACCCCCAGCCCTATTTTATTCTTTATTTTGAAACAGGGCCTCACTAAGCTGCTAAGGCTAGCCTGAAACCTACAATCCTCCTGTCTCAACCTCCGACGTAGTGAGAGTACAGGTGTGCGCTACCATATCTAGCTTAATATAGCTTTTATTTTGGAACATTTGTTTGAAAATATGATGCTGGGGAAACAGGATATAAGAACCTATCTCAATCAAAATTAATTCTGCACAATTTCACAAAATGAAAATGGCTCATTATATGATTACTAAAAATGTTTTAAAGAATGTTTACTTTCCTTCAGACAAATGAAACAGGGCGGGGCTACTTAAAACACTGTGACACGTGGTGGCACACGCTTGTAATCCCAGCATTCGGGAGGCTGAGACCGGAGGATCCGGGTTCCTGGCCAGCCTCAGCTACCTAATGAGGCACTTCGCAACTTAGTGAGACCCTGTTTCAAAATAAAGAATAAAAAATAGGGCTGGGGGTGTAGCTCAGCGGTAGAATGTCCCTGAGTCCAATCCCCAGTACTGCAAGAAAAAAAAAGACACAAAAAAGCCAAAACAAGATTTGTGAAATTAATAGCCAAATTGCATGATTTTAAACCACTGCTTATTCTTATCTCCCACTTAATGCAGGATAATTGAGTTTATGTTGAATCTGAAAATTTGGCTTAAATCTGAAAATTTGGCTTTCAGTAGGATCATTTCATGAGATATTTTTATATAGTCCTCAGTTCAATAATGGGAGTAAGCCAGGCGTGGTGGCCCACGCTTATAATTCCAGTACTTGGGAGGCTGAGACCAGAGGATGCGAGTTCGAGGCCAGCCTCAGCTACTTAGTGAGGCTCTCTGGAACTTAGTGAGACCCTGTTCAAAATAAAGAATAAAAAATAGGACTGGGGGTATAGCTCAGAGGTAGAATGCCCCTAGGTTCAATCCCCAGTACCACAAATAATAATAATAATAATAATAATAATAATAATAATAATAAGAAGAAGAAGAAGAAGAAGAAGAAGAGTAAACAGAAATGCACTGTGTGTTCTGGGGAGAAAGAGGCCTGGGAATTAGCAGCCCAAGTAGGACTCTAATATCACTTTATGTTTAATTTTCATCAAAGTTACACATCCTCCTGATTTAAAGAATCATTCTATTAAATTTGCTATGAAAGATAACAATCCTTGTTTCCATGCCCCAATCCCATCACAATAATCCTTCAGAACCTACCTCCCTATCTTAATAAGCCTATGTTACTACTTATTGCTTTAAGTGATTTGGGACATTACTGATTTTCTGTTATTAAAAATGAAGAATTCTTGGGAGGCTGAGACCGGAGGATCCAGGTTCGCAGTCAGCCTCAGCTACTTAGTGAGGCCCTCTGCAACTTAGTGAGACTCTGTTTCAAAATAAAGTGTAAAAAATAGTAATACTGAGGGTGTAGCTCAGAGATAGAATGTCCCTGGGTTCAATCCTCAGTACAAAAAAAAAAAAAAAAAGAAGAATTCTCTGCTTTCCACCAACCCTCACCCTGATTTCTTCCTGCTAATATCCCAATAAGTTAATCATCAGTACTTAGCTTGATCCATATTCAATGGTAACAATATACCTAAACACTATTCACAGCTAGCCACAGGAGACCATGAATACCTTTCCTTCCCTGATACATTTATAATTGTTTAGCTTTTCATTTGCTTCTCTGTGCCATAATCTAACCCCAAACTTTTCACCAGTTGTGCAAACATCTCCACATCCTAGCACATCAGCTTGTCTACAAATATCCTCCTCTTCAAGGACTTCTGCAAGGTCCAGTCTGACAGGTCTCAGAAGGTGGTGGCTGCTGCACAGAGTGGGGCAGAGAGTGGGGCAGAGGGCCAGGAGGCCGGGAGCGCAGGGGCCTCGGGCCGGAACCAGTGCAAAAGCTCCTGTGCAGCTTCCCAGTGAGGAGTCAGCCTCCTGGCCAAAACAAAACGAGCTTCCCGGAGTTCTCATGGTGAGTTCATCATGCCACACACGGAGGACCATGGATTGAGAACCAATTCAAGGGCATGGGCAAAATCTACATCGATTCCACAAACCTCTTCCAGTTGACCCAGCCATCAGGAGCAAGGGCCATAGCTGGGCGTGTGCACCCTCTGTCACTGTAAACACAGTAAGTTGCTCCACATGAACCTGTGCTAAGGGTCCTCAGCATGTAAGGGACACATCTCCTCGTCAATCGGAGGAGAAAGCAGGAATCAACACTCAACATAAGCACTCCTTCCTTGCTTAAGAAACATTCTGCATCCACTGTGAGGACTCTATTTTCTTCTCTTTTCTATTCCATATATTTCCAAGTTCCTACCATGGCATGTATTTTTTCTAATTATAAAATAATCAAACTCTGTGTGTGTGTGTGTGTGTGTGTGTGTGTGTGTGTGTGTGTGTGTATGTGTGTGTGTGGCGCAGTGGGGGTTGAACCGAGGGGCATTCTACCTCTGAGCTACATCCCTAGCCCTATTTTATTTTTATTTGGAAACATAGTCTCATTAGGTTGATGAGAGTCTTACTACTTGTTGAGACTGTCCTCGAACCTGAGATCCTCTTGGCTCAGACTCCCAAGTACTGGGATTACAGGTGTACACCACCACATCCAGCTATAAATAATCATAAACATTTTTAAAAACTACATACAACTAGTGACAGAAAAAAAAAATCCATCCAACCTTTTTTTTAACTAAACATGGATATGCTGTGAACATTTTTATTTTAAAAAAAAAAAAGAGTGTCTTGAATTAGCCAGGGTTTGGGGATCATAGGAGATTAGCCATTGTCATATTCAAAGTGATACACTATTCAGGGAAAATCATAATTTTCTTGGTCCTCTTCAGAGCAGTTGAAGAAATTCCTAAAAGTCTTTAAGTAAGGCCAGTCTGAAACACCGTTACTGAAACTTGATTCCTTGGGCAAGCGGAAGGTCCTTACTGTAGTTGACAGTACTGGGGGAGAAAATAAACAAAATTAAACAAATGAGAGTATACACATAACAGAATACTTTTATGCCATTAAAAAATATAGAACAGTTGGCTGGGTACAGTGGCGCAAACCTGTTATCCCAACTCCTCAAGAGGCTGACACAGGAGAACTGCAAGTTCAAAGCCAGCCTCGACAACTTAGCAAGACCGTATCTCAAAGTAAAAAAGGGGGTGCTAGGGATGTAGTTCAGTGATAGAGCACCCCTCCACCCCACCTGAGTTCAATTCCCAATACTGGGGGGAGGGGGGAAAGGGAGGAAGAGAGAGAGAGAGAAAAGAAGGGAAAGATGGAGGGAGGGAGAAGGGGAGAAAAGGGGAGGGGGAAAGAAAAATCTATTTATATTAACAAGTTATAGATGGGCAAAAAAAAAAATTTAGGACACAACATAGTGTTAATATGGATCCAGTTTTATAAAAGAAAAAAAGAAACACTGAAGTCCAGAAGATACACACCACATGTTACTCAGTGTTTCTTTTGAGCAGGACACAATAGTATGGGGGCTACTAACTTGAATTATCAAGAAAAACACAAATATTACCATCTTGATAAAAGAGAAATATAATAATTTGGAAGACAGAAGCTTCCCTATTAACCAGTCACCTAGAGTCAGCTGGTTTTTCTCCTATGAGGGAAAGCATCTCCAAGTGTCTGCCTGTCTCTGCTACTTTTTTTTTTTCTTTTTAAACAAGAAAAGTAAAGGAGACATGGCTGACTTCAAAGAATGAGAAGCCAGAAAAGAGCACGCATGTGTCTAAGACTCAAGTACTTTCTACAACGTAGCACCACACGGCATCTCCAGGAGCTCTCTCGGGGATGGGACACAAGTATAAACATGAGGTTCACTTATGCCTCACATGGACCATACGCATGTAACCTGAAGGTAATTTTATACAAAGTGTTTAGCACGTCTCCATTTTGATTTGTTGCATGGTCAGGTGCAGAATTTTCTACATTATGTCATTGCTCAAAAAATGTTCAGGTTTTGGAACATTTTGGATAAAGGATGCTCACCCCGTAGAACAAAGTAGATGCTCTACAAGGAATGCCAGAAAAATAAAGTATACAAAGACAAAACAGAAGCCAGGTGTGGTGGTGCACACTTGTAATCCTAGTCCTTGGGAGAATGAGACAGGAAGATTCAGGTTCAAGGACAGCATCAGCAAATAATGAGACTCTCATTAACCTAGCGAGACCCTATTTCCAAATAAAAATTTTAAAATAGGGCTAAAGGCATAGCTCGGAGGTAGAATGTCCCTATTGAGGTTAGGAAACCCAGTCAGAGCCTCAGAAATATTGTTAGGAGTTTAGACCTAAGATGGGCAAAAGTCAAAGTTCCTCAACCCCTCCCCAAGTTGCCTGCAAGCAAGCAAGCAGACACTTCCAAAAGATAAGGGAGCTGTTTCTTTGGCAACCCAGTCATGATCCAGGAGATCTCCCTAATGTAAACAAGACAGAGCCAGTTAAAAGACTGGAGAGAGTGGGGGAATGGTATGTAACTAAAGTGCCTTGCTTATGCTCTGTATAATAAATCTCAAGCTTACCATTCCCTTTCCAAAGTGAGAGGCCAAGGGTATAAAAATCATGTGAGCCCTTTGTTTGAGGCTCAGATTCATGAGATTGTCAACTGAATCATTTACCAATAAATAAAGAAACCTGTCTCAGATTTCCACCTCCGGAAATCCTGTCTTGGAAACCAGAAGGAAACTGAGTCTCCTGCAACACTGGGTTCAATCTCCAGTGCCCCCCCAACACACACACACACACACACACAAATACAAAGACAAAACAAAGTAGAATTTCATAGCACCTTCCCGACAGCTTTATGACCAAACCTGCCTCCCCAAAGCCTTTTCTTACCAAGTGGATCTTCTCATATACTGTTTCCAGGCATCGCTGCCGGACTCCCGGCCGCCGCCAGTGTGCTTTTCTCCTCCTACAGAAACACAAAACAAAGCTGGGTGTGGTGGTGCATGCCTATAATCCCTGTACTTGGAGGCTGAAACAGGATCACAGGCTCAAGGACAGCCTTAGCAAGTAGTGAGACTCTCATCAATCTAGTGAGACCCTGTTTCCAAGTAAGAAATTAAAAAATCAGGTTGGGGGTATAGCTTACAGGTAGAATGCCTCTGGATTCAATCCCTAGTACCACAAAAAACAAATGAACAAACAAAAAAGAAACACAGAACAACCACACATCGTTGGAGCAGTTTCTTTCTCTGTGGGCAAATGAGTGATGGCTTCAAATTTCTAGGGGTTAAAACTGACTGCTGGCCTCTGGGAACTCAGCCGGTGACTGTTCTCACACAAATACAATACTTGACGGTGCCTAAACTGCTTTATACATAAATGTGGTTTATGCTCAACACCTGTTTTCCTTCTGGGACTTTGGGATGTGGGGGTGTGCTCGGCTGAGTGTGCCTATGTGACCAGCTCCATAAAAGCCTTCACCAGTGTGGTCACAGTCCACTGCTGGGTGGACGAAGCACATCCTGTGTGATTCCACCGGGGGAAGACACTTGGAAGCGTGTGGGCGTTTCCTCAGGACCCTACCCCATGCAGTGATGTCACATCATAGATTGACAAAGAGGTGTTGGGAAAGTTAATCTAGGGAGTCAGTACATATCCAAAAATTATCAGCGATAGCTGTTAAATCACACAATTCAGAAAAGCTGAGGTAAATTCAAAGATCGGGATTTTTTTTCATTTAGTAAGAAAAGTAGCCTCTGGAAAAGAAAGAGGAGAAGGAGAGTGTAGGCAGTTAGCTTTTGCCATTATTAGACTTTTAAATTTTTTAAAAAATTAACCATGGACTCAAAAAGGAAGAATAGTCAACTGGAGAGAGAAAGGCATGGGCAGGAATGAGATTAAATGGGCACAGAAGGAGCCAGCAGACATGGGCACACATGCAGACCACTATAGTGAAGGGCAGGGCTGAGGGCCAAATGAAAACAGGAGCCTCTGGCAAAGCCTGCACACTGAACCGTCATCACAGTGTTAAGTCTAATACACATCAAAGAATGGCACTAATTACATAAACTCTTACAGGTATTAATGCATGTTGGTCTTGCTTCTATATTAAAAAGCAAGGCGATCTGTTTTTACTATACTTGGATAATTTTTAATAAGTAAAAGTATATAATTGTTGAAAAGAATTTTAAGCCGGGCATGGTGGCACATGCTTGTAATCCCAGCATTTGGGAGGCTGAGAATGGAGGACCCGGGTTCGAGGCCAGCCTCAGCTACCTAGTGAGGCCCTCCGCAACTTAGTGAGACCCTGTTTCAAAATAAAGAATAAAAAATAGGGCTGGGGGTATAGCTCGGAGGTAGAATGCCCCTGGGTTCCATTCCCAGTACCTCAAAAAAAAGGATTAAAAAAAAGAACACTAATAAGTATGAGTGTTGATAACTCATGGCTTATTAAGAGAAAAGAGAATCAGGGCCCAGTGAGAAGAAACAACTGACTGCATCTAATGAAAGATAATGTTAATAGCTATGATGCCTACTCTGCAAATAAACACCAGAATATTTTCGGTGAAGTTCTCTGGCTTTGAAGCAGGGGGTCTTCATCATTTTGGGGTCTTGGATCCTCTTCCTGTACAAAGCAGATGCTGTGCTTTACTTCAGGGGTTTACATGTCTTGGGTTAAGGGTCCCTGCTCTAACCTGAGACTACATCTGAGAAGATGCAAGACTCTGAAAAACAACTTCAAAAGTAGAACATGAGCTCTTTAAGGCATGTTAGGTCATAGAACTGTCAGAATGCAAGTCATATTTCTATTTCTTGTGTGTGTGTGTGTGTGTGTGTGTGTGTGTGTGTGTGTGTGTGTGTGTGTGTGTCTACCCATGGGCATTCATTTCAGTTTCTTGACCAACTTTTATAAAAGCTACTACTTCTTGTCCTTTTGTGCTCCACATGGAAAAAGAGAAATAATTCTCTACATACCAAATGCACCTCCAATCTCTGCACCACTGGTTGGGATATTGACGTTTACAATGCCACAGTCTGAACCTTTAGGTCTATGTGTAAAGGAGAGGCATGGTAAGAGCAATGACTAGGAAATTAAAACAAATAAACAAAAGCCCCAAGACTCAAAGATTCTCACTGCTAAAACAAAAATTTTTTTAAATTCATTTTAAAAGATCCATTTAAAAAGTTCATTCACCATACAAATCAGGCATATAAATCAAAAACAGACAAAGTTATACCCAAGCCAGCGAAAGATTCTGCCCAAATCTTTGGTAAAGATGCTGCTGGAAAGCCCCTGTTTCACTTCATTATTCCATGCAAAGACCTCTTCTTCATTCTAGAAGGACAGATGTTAGAAGCTGTTAGATGCTACAGAGCTCAGGTCAAGGTGTGACACTCATTTCATGAGGTATACCAATGCAATTTTAGTGTGCAGGTGGAAACCAACGAGGCAACACTTCACTAATTCTGTTTATCTTACAATTTGGATCATTTTTAACATGTAAAACCTTGGGGATTTCTCCTCAATTATACTTAGAAAAACAAAGATTAGTATGCCCTTTCATTCAAGCCACTAAATATAATAGCTGATATTGAGTTCTTCTCATGTATAATACACTGATCCATGCACTTAACATGCTTTAGTTATTTAATCCCACACTCCCACACCTTACAATACACATTTTTATTTTATTTTATTTTATTTATTTATTTTTGGTACTGGGGATTGATCCCAGGGGCATTCTACCTCCAAGCTACACCCCCAGCCCTATTTTTTATTCTTTATTTTGAAACAGGGTCTCACTAAGTTGAGGAGAGCTTTAGTAAGTAGCTGAGGCTGGCCACAAATTTATGATCCTCTGGTCTCAGCCTCCCAAATACTGGCTACAACACAAATTTTATATTATCACCAATTTACACATTCACCAACTGAAACCCAGAGAAGTTAAATAATTTGCTCAAAAGCTCACAGTCAAACACACTTCACACATTACAAAACAAGAAATTATACTCTCTAGTTACTATACATGAAATAATGATAGATAATTTAAAGCAAGATATACTTTCTAGTTACCATGTGTGAAACAATGAGATAATTTAAAGCAAGATAGAAATATATGCAATCATACAAGTACGATAAGGTGCAATTCTCACTACCCTTTAACTGATAATAATGGAACATTTAAATCTTGATTCAATTTCAACAGTCTCAAAACTAAAGCTAAATATTTGCTGGCAAGACCAGGGCCTGTCTCAGGCTGGTGAATGATCTTTACCTGTTGAAACCTCCAAAGCCTTTCCCCTGATAGTTTGTAACTGTAGATCTTTAGATCACCCCTACATCTCCTCATTTTGTAAGCTGACATGTACACAGGACTCAGGCTATCCAACAATCCAGTCCTATGTCAAGAGCAGCTGCCTCAAAGGCCCACACACAGAGTATAGACACACAAGAGTTGAGGGCCACAGACTCCATAAACTCCAACAATGGTCCACCAACCATGTTGGTTTCCCTGGCAGCTTTACACTTTTAAACTGTTCATTTCAAATCTTATCTTGAACCTTCAAATTTCTACTATTCAGAGTCTAAAACCTTCCTAAAAGCTAATCTACTGAAATTTAATATGGCCTCACTTTCCCTGCATCTCACCATTCAGTTCCACATCAGACTAGAGAAAGAGAATCCATTTTTACCTTGAACTTGAAGACATAAAGAATTGGAGCAAAAGTCTCTGTGTGTGCAATGGAGGCATCATGGGCAAGGCCTGTCACAATTGTGGGTTCAACATAATTTCCAGGGCGATCCATTGCCTTAAGTACAGAGATAGAATAAAAACAATGAAAGCATTTTGTCTTCTAGTATTTGGGAATCAGAGGGCATCATTGCTAACCTATATTTATGAGAAAAAAAAAAAAAAACAGCATTTACACATGAATTATTTCTCCAAAACAGCATTCTACCTTGAATAAAAATTATCTCTTCTTCCTACTGGTTCTTAGTTGGCCAGAAAATAATAGAAACGAGGAGGAACATGGGGAGGAGAGGTGTCCCATGTGTCACAATCAAGTTATTTCAAAAACCACTGCTGCTCATGGTTATTTTATTTTTAATTTTAAAATAGATGATCTATGCCCATTGTATTACAGACTGAATTATACACCTCCACTTCCCTCCCACCCACACATCCATATATTGAAGTCCATCTGGGGACAAGACCTTTAAGGAGGTTAAGGTCATTAATAATAAATGAGGTCATTCGAGTAGGGCCCCAACCTAATATGACTAGAGTCCTTATTAGAAGAGGAAGAGACAATGGAGCTCTCTACCCCCTCTCCAGGGAAGGGTCATGTGAGGACACAGAGAGAAAAGGCCATCTGCAAGCCAGAAAGAAAAAATTTCACCAGAAATAAACCCCACCAAGACCATGATCTTGAAATCCAAGCCCTCAAAACTGTGAGAGAATACACTGGTATTGTGTAAGTCACCCAGTCTATGGTATTTGTAATGGCAGCCCTAGTAGATTAATACACATTGTACAAAACTAAAAATTCCAGAAAGGTATACTACAATCTCATAACCAGCTTCCATGCAACCAAATTCCTCATCTATCTCCACTTTAGTAACAATTGCCTTTCCTTCTGTGAAATGCTGATGCCACAGCAGCTGCTCTGGCTGGAGACCAACTTGCCAACGAGCCTCAGGAATCCCTCTCTCGCCCTCAGAGCTGTTGTCTAAATTCAGTAGACTGAATTTACTCTCAATGCTGTGCATGGCAGCTGTATTTGTTACTGTGGTGCCATATTGCATTATGTAGCTTAATATTAACAAAAAGGGAAAAAGCCGTTTATTTTTTTTGCGGGGGGAGGATGGCACTGAGAATTGAACCCAGAGGCATTCTACCTTTAAGCTATACCCCTAGCCCAATTTTATTTTATTATTTGGAAACAGGATCTCCTGAAGTTGTGGAGGGCCTTGCCTTAAGTTGCCGAGGCTTTGACCTGCAATCCTCCTGTCTCAGACTCCCAAGTACTGGGATTACAAGTGTGTACCATCACACTCGGGTAAAAAAGTCATTTCTATAAAGATTAGGTTGAATGCTTTAGAGAAAACCCAATATAAGAAAAAAATACAAAAATGTAACACACACATCTGTCCCATTAAATGTGGGTGTGCCAATGGTAAGACAGAGGAGAAATCTGCTCGCAGGTTACTTTGCAAGATGTAAGTCTCTATGGATTTTAAATAAAGTGAAACTAAATTGTACAGATAAAAGACTGTAAGTACAGCTTTTACAGAGATGAAGACAACAAATTCCTACAATCCATGAAGAAAACATGTTGACTGTAGACAAAAAGAATCACAAACACAGGTAGTTCCATGTGTTACGCTAAAATCAAATGCTTATGGTATGTATTTTTGTGATTCCCTACCTTGATTGTTAATATAACCAATAAATGTGGATTCTAATTGCTCTCAATACAAGTCTTCTACCGTGCCAAAACCAGAAGGTCTCCTTTCCTTACAAGGACGTAGGGGCCCAACCCAAAGGCAACCATGACTCTAGTTTCTTTGTGTCCACCCAGAAAATATGTTCCTTATTATCATTCTTTAAAACCTATTTCTCCCTTGTAATGGGGTCAGGGAGAAGGAGGATGTCCAATAGGGACCCTTCACCAATTTTCTTAGAGTCCTGAGAAGTAAAAAGGCCATCACGAGTCATCACCAAGCTCTTGTTACCTTGCCCCCATAGACCACTGTGCCTCCTTCTTTCTTTGCTTCTTCCACTGCTCCAAGAAACATGCTCACTGCCTGCTTGGTGTGGAGCGGCCCATAGAGAACGTTAGCTGGGGAGAGAAAAGGAATGCTCTTCATTTTGCCCTAAATATCACTCTATTATTATAACAGCTTTCCAACTGAACAGGCTAATCCCTCCCTATATGCTCTCTGTTGATAGCAAGAGTCAGCAACCTTCTCTCAGAAAGGACAGACGGTCTCCACAACTACTCGACCTTCCTTTGAAGTGCAAAAGCTCCCACAGTAGGCCTGCAAGTGAGTGGGGATGGCTGTGCAGCAGGTACAAACGGATTTAGTGGCAGGCTAAATCTTCTTGCCAACCCCTGCTTCAGAGGAATGAGTATCAATCAGAGCACTGCATTAAAAATACAGGATTGAAGCTGGGTGTGGTGGTGCACACTTGTAATCCTAATACTTGGGAGACTGAGATAGAAGGATTGCAGGTTTGAGATGAGCCTCAGCAACTTAGTGAGGACCCCAGCAACTTAGTAAGACCCTGTTTCCAGATAAAAAATAAAATAGGGCTGGGGCGGGGGAGGGGAATGTAGCTCAGAGGTAGAATGCACCTGAGTTCAATCTCCAGCACCAAAACCAAACAAAAACAAAAAAATGAGATTAGTAGTAGAGTCTTGTTTAGTATCCGTGGGGCCCCAGGTTAAATCTCCAACACAGCAAGAAAAAAAAAAAAGCTAAAAATACAGGACAAGATTGTTTATGAGTGACCACTGTCTAGGAACATCACAGTCTCCAGAGTTGCAGTGTGCAATTCAAGGGGGAGAGACTGAGGCTGCACAACGGATGGCTGCTCAAAGCTAGAGGGTTACAGGTAACCACAGGACAGAAGAGGAAGGCTTAGGTAGACCACTGTGATGAGGTGGCATTTCAGCAGAACCAGCTGCAGAAAGAGCCAGGTAAAGGGTTTTTCCAACCAAGAACAGTAGGAAAGCCAGGAATGCCTGGAGCATTGACGGTCTAGAGCTCAGGGAACAAGGGGGCTCGGGGACACAGGTGTGGTGAGAAGGTGGGCAGAAAGCAGGCATGTGACCACAAAGACTGGTTTCCCATAAGAGAAGGAATCCAAAGGAATCTACTTTGGTCTAAGTGCAATGAAAGGTCACTGGAGAGTTTCAAGCAGCAGAGTGAATTACCTGAACACATTTTTAAAAATCACTCTAGTTAGCCAGACGTGGTGGAGCATGCCTGTGATCTAAGTATTTGGGAGGCTGAGAGAGGAGGAGCTCAGGTTCAAGGCCAGCCTTAGCAACATAGGGAGGTTCTATTTCAAAAATAAAAAGTAGATGGGCGTGGTGGCACATGTCTGTGATCCAAGTACTTGGGAGGCCGAGACAGGTGGATTGCAGGTTTAAAGACAGCCTCAAGCAAGTAGTGAGACTGTCATCAACCTAGTAAGATTGTTTCAAAATAAAATATAAGCCAGGCATGGTGGTGCACACTTATCATCATGGTACTTGGGAGGCTGAGACAGGAGGATCACAGGTTCAAGACCAGCCTCAGCTAGTAAGGCCCTCCACAACTTAGTGAGACCCTGTTTCAAAATAAAGAACAGCGGGCGTGGTTGCACACGCTTGTAATCCCAGCATTCCGGAGGCTGAGACTGGAGGATCCGGGTTCACGGCCAGCCTCAGCTACCTAGTGAGACACTCCGCAACTTAGTGAGACTCGGTTTCAAAATAAAGAATAAAAAATAGGGTTGGGGGTATAGCTCGGAGGTAAAATGCCCCTGAGTTCAATCCCCAGTACCGAAAAAAATAAATAAAATAAAATAAAGAACAGAAAATAGGGTTGGGAGTGTGGCTTAGAGGTAGAATGCCCCTGGGTTCAATTCCCAGTACCACAAAAAATAAAAATAAAAAATAAAATAAAATAGGACTGGGGGTGTAGCTCAGAGTTATAATGCCCCTAGGTTCAAACCCAAGTACCAATAAATAAATCAATAGTAAAAAGGGTTGAGGGTATAGCTCCGAAGCATGGTACTTAGAGGTACAGCGCAATGTAGATCAGAGGTTCAATCCTCAGTACCAAAAAAAAAAAAAAAAAAAAATCACTCTGGTTACTGTGGAAGGCAGCAGTGGAAGCAAGAAAGTCAGGGGCTCCTGCAGCCTTGAGAGATGACAGCGGTGACTTGGACGAGGGCAAGAGCAGTGGAGAGAGAAGAGCTCCTCAGCTGTCACTGTCTCAGGAGCATGGTGACCGCACCCTTGAGCACACAATGGTACCCGGATCCTAACCTAGGAGCACACGTGCCACCCAGACGCTAAGAACTTCCTCAGGCCTCTCAGAAAAGGGCAAAATCCTTGAAACTCTGAAGATCAGAAACACTTCAAACACCATCTGTCAGAAACGATTATCTTTGAAGACTGAACCAGATACTCACGGTCCCATGGGTTCCCGACCCGGATCTGTGCATAGGCCTTTTTAAGTCTATTCACAACTTCATCGTGGATGTTTTCATGTAAAAACTAAGTGAAAAAGGAAACATTCAAAGGAACAGCAAAATAAATGAAATCGTTTTCAAATAATGAACACTTTTCTTAATAATATTAACAGGTTAATAGCTCTTAATTGTTTTGGAAATATTGTAATCTCTGAAAACATAATCAATCACATGGTTTTTAAAATCATGTAATTTCTAATTTTAATATTAACTACCTACATGAAGATAATAATTTCTTTTAGGTAGATATTAAAATCATAAGCCATGTCTTTATCAAGTTCCTAAGAATCTATCAGGCTAAACTTCATAAATCCATTATTCCTAAAAATGGATTCACAAATCCTTTTTTGTTTAGAGAATGTAATGTCTTAGATGCAAGTATACCTATCCCACTCTGCTACCATGAGGCTCAGTAAACACACAGCACAGCGGCTGGGTCGAGCTGGCCTCTACTGGGTCACCACGTGCACTCTGCCCTTAACCAGGCGAGGACCCCTACACCTTAAGAGTCATGAAGATCAAGATTGTATCTCACACTAAACTGAAACTCAGTCTAAGTGTTTAAACTTTCAGATCTCACACACACTGAAGCTAAACCACATTTCCTTATATACATGTATTATTAATTTGTACATATATTTTTGCAGACTATATATATTTTTATAGAGAACACAAGTCATTTGCTTTTCAATAAACCATTTCAAGTCAAATCTAAGACTTGAGACCCCAGATTAAAAATCTTTAAAATGTTTTTACAAGCCGGGCATGGTGGCACATGCTTATAACCCCAGTACTTGGGAGGCTGAGACAGGAAGCTCACAGGTTCCTGGCCAGCCTCAGCTATTTAGTGAGGCCCTCCGCAACTTACTGAGACCCTGTTTCAAAATAGAGAATAAAAAATAGAGCTGGGGGTGTCGCTCAGAGGTAGAATGCCCCTGGGTTCAATTTCCAGTACCCCAAAAAAGAAAGTTTTTACAAAAAAAATGAGGCAGTTTATCTTTTAGCTAATATTTTAATAATTTTTTGAAATTTGAGCTTATTTTCTAAGTGACATTAGACTTTGAGCACATTGCTCTAGTGTAAATGAAAACAGGTCTCATCTCCCAGTCAACCACAGCTAGGTAGCGGTGGAGGAAAAGGCTGAGTCACCACTTCACAACATCTACCACAAGCACAGGAAAGTAGCAGGGCTGAATATTCACAATGCATGTCTAGAAAATGTACTTTCTTGGCACTACTTCTATGACACCAACCTAACAGCAGTCACTAAACTGTGGTGTTCAAAAAGCAGGACAACCTCGTGGGCTATGCAACACACTCACCAATCGCCTCGCGGTGGTGCACCTCTGGCCAGCTGTCCCCACTGCGGCAAAGAGAGCTGATGGGACAACCAAACTGAGATCTGCATCCTCGAAAGCTTAGAAAAGCAGAGACATGCCCGTCAGTGTGGAGAAAGAACAGAGCAGGCTCCTGCTAACTTGTACAAAATGATGCCTAAGAAAGTAAGAGAACACCCAAACTCTTGTCCTAACATAAGCATGTTACACTGCAGAAACACATGCTCACTGCAGTAAAGGCACACTGCCCTTCTCGGGAAGGTTATATAATAGATCAGCTGGTAGCAGTGGCACACACCAGTAACCCCAGTACTTGAGAGGCTGAGAAAGGAGGATCACAGGTTCGAGACCAGCCTCAGCAACTTAGCAAGACTAAGGTCCTGTTTCATAATAAAAAAATAAAATAGGGCTGGGGGTATAACTCAGAGGTAGAGTACCTCTGAGTAGGTTCAACCTCCAGTTCCGCCCCCCTACAAAAAAATGTCCATCTCCACTTTTTAATTGTATTATTTCAACTTTTTCTTTTTTCCAGAAAGAAGCACCTAGAAGCACTCCACCACTGAGCCACCCCCAGCCCTTTTTATTTTTCTTTATGAAACAAGGTTTTGCTAAATTGCCCAGGCTGGCCTTGAATTTGTAATACTTCTGCCTCAGCCTCCTGAGAAACTGGGACTCCAGGCGTGCACCCCCACACCCAGGTGATTTCAATGTTGTAAGCCTCAGTTTCCTCATCCACGAAACTAAGTAATGGTGCCTGGAGCGCCAATGGTGGGAGTAAGTAGTTCAAGAGTACTGTACTCAGAAATCCTACTGCCAGGACACGGCAGTCAGCATCCGTCACTTGCTAGCCTGTCATTTTGGCACATAATTGGTTTAAGTCTCGGTGTATTACCTTCAAAGGAGATAATAGTATCTACTTCATGGGATTGTGTGGTGAAATGAAATTATTAAATTAAATTATTAAATGAAATAATGCATACAAAAGAGCTGAGAACAGTGCCTTGCAGACACCCAGTGCTCTATGGATGCTAGCTATACTACATACTACACCACACACACACACACACACACACACACACACACACACACCCTTTGTGTGTGTGTGTGTGTGTGTGTGTGTTACTAGGGGTTAAAACCAGGGGCATTCTACCTCTGAACTACACCCCTATTTTATTTTTTATTTTGAAACAGGATCTCACTAATTACAGAGGGCCTCACTAAGCTGCTGAGGCTGGCTGCAAACCTGTGATACTCCTATTTCAGCCTCCCAAGTACTGGGATTACAGACATGTGTCACCTGACAGCTAGCTATATTTTTTAATGGAATATCTCCTTAACTGGATTAGAAGTTCATCTGGAACAAATCACCATCTACTTTTTAAATCTATGATGTCAAGCTGGGCATAGTGGCACATGCTTGAACTCCCAGTACTTAGGAGGCTGCGACAGGAGGATCTCAGGTTCAAGGACAGCCTCAGCAAGTAGTGGGACTCTCATTAATCTAGCGAGAACCTGTTTGAAAATCAAAATAAATAAAAAATAGGGCTGAGGATATAGCGTGGAGGTCAAATCTCTGTACCACTCAAAAAAAAAAAAAAAGAATATTCTAATGTCCACCACATATAATATGCATTGAACACAATACAGAAATTAGCATGTTTTGCTTTTTTGTCACAAAAGCTATGCTTCAATTAAGTCTCAACCTACTGACTTTCATTACATTATCCAGAAGTTAAGCTGGTCATCTAATTCTCTTTCTTCTTACCTCACATAACTGAAAAAGAGGTGTAAATAACCTCCAAGTCTTCAAGTTAGTGATCAATAAAGGATACCTTAAGCAAGTGTTCCTTCCTAACATAAAAGCTCCTAATATTCTACTAAAGATCAACTAATATTTCTGAAATCTAAATGAATCAGCAGGTCACATAAGAGTTAGTTATTCTGAGCTGGGCGTGGTGGCGCACGCTTGTAATCCCAGCATTCGGGAGGCTGAGACTGGAGGATCCGGGTTCGAGGCCAGCCTCAGCTACCTAGTGAGGCACTCCGCAACTTAGTGAGACTCGGTTTCAAAATAAAGAATAAAAAATAGGGTTGGGGTTATAGCTCGGAGGTAGAATGCCCCTAAGTTCAATCCCCAGTACCACAAAAAAAAAAAAAAAAAGTTAGTTATTCTGGAGAGGTGTGGCCCATTTTCAGAAAACAAGAGAAGGAAAAATATGAAGAAATAATGTCACACTACAGACAACAGAAGCCCGAAGCACAGGTTCTAGGCCCCAGGTAATATTTTCCAAACATGAATATTTTTCCCTCTTAGATATCTTCCTTTAACCTGAGCTTGTGTTCTATCTCCTAAATAAAATTCCTACATGGAAACTAGGTTCCAGTCTCACATAAGACAAAAGGATCAGTTCCTAAAATAAGTTCTGTATGTTCAAGATGGCACAGAAAACACAACGGTGAAAGGGACAGCCTCACCAATAATGGCATTGTTTCCTCCAAGCTCTAACAAACTTCTCCCTGTGAAAATATACAAACACAAATTAATTACTACGTCAGTACTTACTGCACAGTGCTATAGAACCTCAATTATAGCCTATCCAGATTATTTTTAATTTATTTTGGGGTTTATAAAGTAGAATAACTATTGTACTAATGTTAATTTTCCTGATTTTGATAATTGTACCATGGTTATGTGAGAGAATGCCTATGTTCTTAGGAAATATGCTGATATATTTAGTAGCAGTATGGGAACACAAGGTCTTCAACATACTCTACAAACAATTCAATAATACTATGTAGACACTGTGTGTTACTTGTATGTTACATGTAGGGGTGTGTGTGTGAGTGTGTGTGTGCACGCACGCACGCACGCACATGCGCATATATATTGCTGGAGAGAGAAAAAAGGATAAAGCAATGGGGCAAAATGTGAGCAGTTGGTGAATCTGGTTAGAGTATAAAGAATGCTTTGGAGATGGAAACAGTGGTACACACCTATAATCCCAGTATGTGGGAAGCTGAAGCAGAAGGATCACAGGTGTGAGGCCAGCCTCAGCAACTTAGTGAGACCCTTTTTCCAAATAAAAAGGGTTAGGGTTGTAGCTCGGAGGTAGAATACCCCTGAGTTCAATCCCCAGTACCAAAAAAAAAAAAAGAATCATAGATACAGAAAGTTAAAAGCTGGTTGCCAGGGGCAGGCAGCATTACTATTTAACGAGTATAGATTTTCAGTTTTGCAAGATGAAAAAGTTCAGATCTGGGAGTGTAGCTCAGTAGCAGAGCACTTGCTTAGCATGCATGAGGCCCTGAGTTTGATCCCCAGTACTAGGGAAAAACAAAACCATACCATAGTATTCCACTATGATGACATACCACTTTATTTGGCTCCTTATCCAGTGTTGAATATATTCTTTGTTGGTCATCTGCCTGATGATATTTACTCTCCCCAGCATGAACATCTGAGATTTGTTTGCTTCAGTTTTAGAGATACACATTTCCTACTGATCTTTGAACATAAGCTTCCTTAAATGCATTTTTTTGGTGGTACTGAAGATTAAGCTCAGGGGTATTCCACTTCCAAGCTATACCCTCGACCCTATTTTATTTTTATTTTGAAACAGGGTCTCACTAGGTTGATGAAATCCTCACTACCTGTTGAGGCTCTCCTTGAATGAACCTGCAATTCTCCTGTCTCAGCCTCCCAAGTACTGGTATTACAAGCATGGGCCACCACGTCTGGCTTTAAATGCACTTTTAAATGACTTTTACTTGTCTGTGGTCTCAGGAACATATATGACAGTAGGCGAGCATGTTCTCATTCCTTCACTCAGAAACAGTTAAGCACCCAGCAGATACGAGTCATGGAGGAATGCGGCTGTTACTACCAAAAGCCTCCGAGCACTGTACCAGGTCTTGCCCAACTTCTATATTTTACATCCATACTTCCAAGAGAATTAAAACCCTCATTAGAAAGCCAGCACTTACCAAACCTCTCCTGCACCATGAGGGCCACCTGTTTTCCCACCTGTGTGCTCCCAGTGAAGGACAGCAGGTTCACCCGCTCGTCTTTGGCCATTGCTGTGCTGCCGAGGAAAAGGTACAGTCACCCAAGCAGAGACCCCAGCCATGGCAGCACCTAACGATGCTGGCAAGAAAGCACTGGCATGTGCCCCTGGCAGGACAGTCACCCAGGTTGCAAGGAATACATCCCAGGGAAGGCATCATGAAAATCAAATGTGCATTTCACAACTAGAATCATACAACAAAATAGGCTAACCTGCTCTGTAAGCTCTCTGTAAACAGAAATCACCTAAGGAAGTCATTAGTTAAAGACATAAATCCTTCCTGTACCAAGCGGGTGACTGGACAATACAATCCTAGTATTTCCTTAATGAGCATTCCATTTGTTTTTCAAACTGGTAACCTACCATATAATTCCTTTAAGAATTAAAAACTAGCCAGGTGTGGTGGCACACACCTGTAATCCTAGTACTTGGGTAGCTGAGACAGGAGGATTGCTGTTTCAAAGCCAGTCTCAGCAACTTAACAAGGCTATCAGCAACTTAGTGAGACCCTGTTTACAAATAAAAATTAAATAGGGCTGGGGGTGTAGCTTGGAGGCAGAATGCTGCTGGGTTCAATCTTCAGATCCACAAAAAAAAAAAAAAAA
>PVLC010023800.1:0-25289 GCA_004027655.1 Graphiurus murinus | reverse complement strand
TTCCAGTTGCAGTGAGACAAACCATTTTTCTGAGCCATGCCCTGCTGCCATGATACCTCGTCATGATGGCTCCTCTTCCTAACCTGAGATTCCTGAGATACTTAGCAAACAAAGGATCCACTGGGAGGAACAGGTCAGACACCACCCAGGCACCACCCATTGTGCAGAGAACCTGAGAATTAAGAGACCTCCACCCTGCTATGTGACCCTACTTAGCCCCCTCATGGGGATTCAATAAAAGAACTATGAGAACTTTAAAAGCCACAGAGCCTCTCATACTATCAAGGTGGTCCATATTCTCCCTTGAACATGTATCGTCACTTTTCTAAATAAACCTCTTTGTCTCTGAAAAAAGTAAAAATTAAAATAAAAAATGAAAACTCTCAGTAAAACTTTCAGTTATGGGCATGCACCTGTATGTGTGTGCACCCACATGTATGCCTGTGTGTATGTGTGCACATGGACAAGTGTGGATGTTGGAAATCACTCATAAAACTAAAAGTATTTGACATTGAAGTAACAGGTAATTGTTCCATCTAAAATTAGTTTTCAGCCAGGCATGGTGGCGCACACTTGTAATCCCAGCATTTGGGAAGCTGAGACTGGAGGATCTGGATTTGTGGCCAGACTCAGCTGCTTAGTGAAGCCCTCCACAACTTAGTGAGACCCTTTTCAAAATAAAGAAAAAAATAGGGCTGGGGCTGTAGCTTGGAGGTAGAATGCCCCCAGGTTCCATCTCCAGTACTGCAAAAATAAATAAATAAATAAATAAATAAATAAATAAATAAATAATAAAATTAGTTTTCATTTTTAAAAATTTTCTCTTCAGTCAACCATATTTTTAAAATTACTTGTTAGAAATATGCTAACTACAAAAATGTAATTGAGTAATATTGGCATTTTGTTTGTGTTTTAGTTTTTCCTACAGTAGTAATCTCTAACAACCTTGAATGCTAATGCCTAGAGAGAATGCAGTACCAAGTACATCATAAGAAACTTGTCTGAGAAAAGAAGGAACAAAAACCACAATTTCCCCCTCATCTCTGTTGTCAATACTGAGGGCTTTAAAATATGAAATAAAAACCATCTGTTCCTGAATCTACTGACTTTTGTCCAGTGACTTCTCTGTATGCTCAGTCCTAATGTTTCTCTTATGTTCTCTAACATGGATCCAGAAGAGACTCTGAATCACGTGAGCACATCCTAATAACCTCATCATAGAAAGCAAACAAGACCTTGGCAATTAAGGACAGTGAAGATTTGTAAATTATGTTGTATCATATTTTGAGAGCTCTTATTCCTAATTAGGAAGTATAGTAATTCCTCAGTTAGCAGTAAAAATCTGTGCTAGAGGGCTGAAAGAGTCTGTTTATCTTGGTTCAAAGTCATTCATGGTGGTTCAGTGGGTATCTACATAAAAAGTTGCTACATTAGTACATTTATACAATAATCCAGGTATCTTGCAATAATGGTTTTTTATAACCCTTTACCTGGGACCATCTATCTGTTAGCATTTTAAATTGGAGGCCAGGTAGCCAACCCATTTTTAATAGACTATATATGTAATGAGTCATTATATATAACATTGTGAAAAGTTTTTGTGGCACAAAGCCTGAAGAAAAGAAAAAAACATGTTTATTTTAGCTTAGCTGAAACATATTTTTTGTTTGTAGGATTTTGAACATGACTCAGATCCTCCAGGAGCTCATAGAAATAGGAATTTCCACTTTTTGTAATGTCTGATGATACTGGATCTGTAAAATCTCAAGAATGACAGGTTTAACTTTACAGCATCTTATAAGGACTTAACTGGGAGGAGGTTTTGGGCATTGGTGTCATATCTTGTGTGTGTGTGTGTGTGTATGTGTGTGTGTGTGTGTGCCTAAAAGCAGAAGTATCATTATAAATTGTAATGTAGAATATAAGGGGGAGCGAAAGTCAGAAGATATGTAGGTGGTCTTTTGAATGACTCTATAAGTATATTTTCCTCCAAAATAGCACATTTATTTATTTATTTTATTTTTATATTTATTTATTTATTTATTTATTTATTTATTTATTTATTTTTTGCAGTACTGGGGATTGAACTCAGGGGCATTCTACCTCCAAGCTATACCCCCAGCCCTATTTTTTACACTTTATTTTGAAACCAAGTCTCACTAAGTTGCGGAGTGCCTCACTAGGTAGCTGAGGCTGGCCACGAACCCAGATCCTCCTGTCTCAGCCTCACAAATGCTGGGATTACAAGCATGCGCCACCACACCTGGCTAGCACATTTATTTTTATTATACTTTTGTTCTGCGTGTTCAAGACCAAGTAATTAACCCAATATTGGGCAAACATAAGTTTGTCTAACATTTTTGTTGTTAAGGTCAGTCAAGGCTTCTCAGAGTTATCCTTGGGAACTTAGTGGGGCTTTACTTCTACCAGCTCTGCCATCTGTCAGGAGGGGTCCTGGTCTTGCTGACCATGTGGCTTTTTTTTTTTTTGAAGCACAGAGGACATTTTCTCTCTGATGACCTTCCTTTTTGTAGAATATGTGCTTGAAAGCCCCAGAGGCTTTCATGATTTGGGAAGTGAGATGACTCACCGGAGTTAGAGGAATCTTGAGTGAAGTCTCATTATCTCTGGTTACTATTTGACCTTGAAGGACTTAGAGACAAAATATTAGTGATTTCTTATTATTATTACTTTTATTTATCTATTTACTTATTTATTTATTTTACTTTATGATTATTTTTTAAGTCTTAGTTGTTGAACATCCAGAAGGTCAGCTGTACCCATCCTTTGAGGCTGTCTTGAAGATGATGGCTATTATCTCAAAACACTTTGTGTTGTACTTCTGTTAAATAGTAACAAACAACAATTATACAGTTTTATAAGAAAAGCACAAAACAGAATTGTCAGGGGTAAAACAAGTTTCATTTGTATCTTTGTATAAGGAAGATGGTCATAATGCAATTAGGAACATATAAATATAAACCTGGAGAAGCTATCACCATGTCATTATCTTAACAATCTTACATTCCATATTTTAGAAGTCATATACATTTTAAGAACACACTTATTTAAAACACTTTGGTCAATAGAGAGCAGGAAACACAGAAAATTCTTAAGAAAATGTAAACTTTTTGTTCTCTAGGCTTGTTTTTGTAAAAATTTACCAATGTCAGATCAATATCTTAAGAAAACCAAATTGTTTCAAACAAAATCAATCCATTTAATGTGACATTTAGAAAACCCTTTAAACAATTTCTTTTAATTTTAACCAACTAGCATTATCACATAGAACATTTTTTTTTTTTTAGATTTACCCTTCACAAGTTATTTTCTTCATTATGGTATCCCCAAATGCCTATAAATGTTCTCTTTTATTTATTGGGTTTTCTTTTGTGTTTTTAGGCTCTGGTGCTATGACAGTTATTTATCTGCTAGTGTGGCCAGAAGGGTCATGTTTTATATATCACATTAATGATTTAGTACTAATATTTTATTTAATATGGTTTTAGCCATCATTCAAATTGACTGCTTTATATAGGAGCTGCATGAGACACTTGAAACCCAGGAATGGTAGAAAATTTATGGGATCATAGGTGTTATAGTTTTCAAAACACTATTCTCCCTTACACATGTATTAATAATTCTGTACAACTGACATAATTATTATTATTATCAATTCTTGGTGTTTTATCAGCCTTATGACACTATTATCAGACTTATGACACTAACATAGCACTTTTACATAACAGTTGCTTTCATTTTTATTTTTTTATTTATTTTTTTTTTAGAATCAGAAGATTTATTTTATTAATATCCTGTAGTATTTCAAACCAATAAAAATGAATTTTTGACAAAGGAGCCAAAAATATATGCTGGAAAAAGGATAGCCTCTTTAACAAATGGTGTTGGCAAAACTGGTTAACCATATGCAGGAAACTGGAAATAAACCCCACTTTCTCACCCTGCACAAGAGTCAACTCAAGGTGGATCAAGGACTTGGATGTCAGACCAGAGACCTTGCAGATGCTTTCATTTTTATAACATTTATTTTCCATTTTAGTCCAATTATCAATATATACTATAAAATATTAAGTGACAGTACTGGGTGGATGCTGTCCACTACCTCTTGCTAATTTAATAGAGTTACTTCTGAGGTTCATAATAGATAACCTTTACAAGGATAAAGAAGTTCTTTATTTTCTCTCATTTGCTATGGAAAACATGGATAACTCTATACCAAACTTGTATGCTCTTATTTTTGGTGAAGAGCTGTTTCTGAGAGTTAGTTGCCCTGCCAGGCACCATAAATCTCAACTATGCATGAAGTCTGGAATTAAGTTCTGACCAAAAGCATAAGATGAGAGGGATGCACACCAATTATCTTGCCACTCGTAAAACATATACTGCTAATAAAACACAAGAATTATTCAATCACTCCCTTTTTCAATCTCTTGTCTTTATATTAGTGTCTGTAACATTAAAAGGCACATGTTGAAAACAGTAGGGACTTCTTGTTAGTTTATGTCCACACACAACTATGTGATATACAACTCATACATTCATTTTGCCTCTCAGTAAATTTTATGGGATCAATGTCTCTTGTATATTTTAACAGACATTTCAGAGTTTACATCTGGGAACAGTTAGCATTTATATTCTTCTTTACAGAAATAAATGAAAACACATTCAAGTAGACACTCCACATAGAATATATTGGTTTTGCTTGGTTTTTATGTGGAATGCTAACATTCTGTGGCATAGATTGGGAAGATGGACACACATTGTATGTTATGTAAAATGTGAAATTCACTGTCTAGGAAGATTACATCTCTATGAAGACTGAGTCTAAAATTCTAGTGGAAAATATTAGAGGGTGTATACATTTTTTATTACATTTAGGAATGTTTAACTAGGAGGCAGTGATTATGGGTAAGAACTGACAGGTTTTCAAACAAAGAAGCTCCCAAAGGAATAGGCACAGATAATACTCACAGAAAGAACAACTAGACATAATAGAAAAATATGTTAAATGCCTCAAACAGATGGGGAGGTGAGTACTAGAAGCACAAAAGTTCTGGATAATGAAACATGTCTCATATATGAACTGAATATCTAAAGCTTATATGTCCTGGATTATTTGTTTATTAGAACTCAGTTATTGAGCCACATAGTCCTCAACCTTTTTTGGGAGGAAGGTTGTACCTTCCATATCCTTGCTCATTATTATTTCATGTAGATATTCTATTTCTTCATGGCTTGTTCTTGACAAGGTTGAATGTTTCTAGAAATTTATCCATATCTTCTATGTCATCCAACTTATTGGAGTCTAATTGTTTATAGTAATCTCATGTCCTTTGTATTTCTGTGGTATAAGTTATAATGACTCACACTTTTGATTTTATGTATTTGAGTCTTCCTTCTTTTTTGCTTAGTGAGTCCAGCTAAAGTTTGCCATATATGTTCATATTTTAAAAAACCAACTCTTAGTTTCATTCTTTCTTTTTTTCCCCTAGTCTCTAATTTATTATCTGCTCTATTTGTTATTTCCCTCATTCTATAAACTTTGGGCTTGGTCGACTTTTCTTTGTTTCATCTTTTTTGATGAAAAGTTATGTTATGTTATTTATTTATTTGTGGTTTTCTGCTTATTATTCTTTACATGGACCTGAAAGGGTAACTGCAGAAGTTTTTACTTTATGGAACATTTTTAGAGATGTTTTAGATCCTACCCATGAAACAGTGTGTTTAGCCTCCAAACTGCAGGAATCAAAAGAACCCCCCTCCCCAATAAAGACCGAGGCTTCTTCATTTCATTCTACTTATAGTAATCAGTCTAATTCGGACTCTGACTCCAAAAATAAATCACTTTCCCCAGATGAGTGGCAAACTTTAGAAAAAGCCACAGCTAAATATTCAGAGGAGGATAACTGGCCAGATGACATAAACCTTTCCACTAATGCCATGGATCCTCCATTAAATCCTAGTCAAAAAATTAAAAAATCAAAATATTACCAGCAGTCATGTTTTTAGGAGCCATGGCAGAGGCTAGGCAAAATGGGGATTTTACTTTTGCTTTCCCCATTGTTAACCTCAATGAGACTGAGGAAGCGCCCCAATGGAAACCGTTGTCTTTTAAATTAATAAAGAATTAAAATCTGCGGTCAGAGACCTTGGGGCTAATTCTCCTTATACTATACAATTAATAAATTCTATAACCTCTGCATGGTTAACTCCTTTTGATTGTCAACAAACTGCAAAATCTCGTCTGCCACCAGGACAATTCTTGTTATGGAAAACTGAATATGAAGAGCAGACAAGGAAAAGAATTTTAAAATCTCAGCGAACCTGTTCCCAGATTACAATGCCAATGTTGGTAGGTATGGGGGAGTATAGTGATCCAAAATGCCAACTTAATCTTTCCCAAGCAGTTTTAGGGGATGTTTCCATGTGTGCTACTGCGACATGGAAAGCTCTCCCCCCGTCCAACCAAAAAAACACTTTTCTTTCTAATATTAAACAAAAAGGAAATGAGCCTTTTGAAGATTTCTTAGCTTGCTTAGAGGAAACAGTCTCTAAAGTAGTCACAAATAAGGAAGCAGCCAATATCCTTGTTAAACAATTGGCTTTTGAAAACGCTAATCCTACCTGTCAGACTTTACTGAGACCCATAAGAAAAACAGGATCCTTATCAGAATTTGTACATGTCTGCATGGATTTTACTTCTGCCCATATACAGGGGATAGCTATGGCTGCAGCTTTACAAGGCCAGACATATGCCAATTTCTTAAAAGGAATAAACAATGGAAATAATGATAGAAGCCTTTCATGATGCTATAAATGTAATTCAGCTGGACATATGCAACATCAATGTCCACTAACAAAAAATCCTGCCTCCCCTACTGGAGATGGAGGACAAAAACTGCCACCTTCTTGCTGTCCAAGATGCTATAAAGGATTTCATTGGAAAAGGATTGCAGATCTCGATTTACAAAAGATGGGATTCCCCTCCCCCCCCTTCAATCACAAGAACAGGAATCAAAAAACAGATTAAGGGGCCAACCCGAGGCCCGACCACAAAAATGGGGCTACAAGCAAGCAAGAGTTCCAGAGAATTATCCGGTAGCTCAATTTCCAACTTGGCCAGAGCAACTCCAGGAAGTACAGGACTAGATCTTTGCAGTAATGAGACTATTATTTTAACCCCTGATATGGAAACTACTTTAGTAAGTACAGGAATATTTGGACATTTGCCTAAAGGGAATATGGGATTAATATTAGGAAGAAGCTCTGCAGGGACTGCAAATTGCCCCTGGAGTTATTGATTCAGATTTTACTGGAGAAGTAAAAATCATGTTACTCCCTCCAAATAAAACTATACAAATATGGAGAGGACAGAGAATAGTTCAATTTTTACTAATTTAGTACAGATAGCAAATAAAAGTATGAAAAAAAGAAAGGAAATCAAAAGGGTTTGGTTCCAGTGATGTTATTGCTTGGGTACAAAAGGTAGATGAAAATAGACCCATGAGGACTATATTAGTAGAAGGAAAAGAGATAACAGGACAGTTGGATCCTGGAGCAGATGTCTCCTGTATTGCAGGAAAGGATTGGCCCTCTGATTAGATTACTCAACAAACCCCTTCAACTTTAAGGGGAATAGGCATGGCTTCAAAAATTGCAAACAGTGCCTCTATATTACATTGGAAGACAGGAAAAAAGCAGGGAATGTTTCAATCATATGTACTTCATTCCCTCTCTTTTACTTTATGGGGAAGAGACATTCTTACAAATATAATTGTTATAATATCTGATGATGATGTAGATCCTTTACCTCCTTTTTATGTAGGGGCCACTGTAGTATATGCAGACTCTATAGTATAGAAATCAGATGACTCTGTATGGGTAGAGCAGTGACCCCTCACTAATGAAAAGAAGTCTGCAGTGGAGGAATTAGCTCAAGAACAATTACAAAAAGGTCATATAGAACCTTCAACTAGCCTGTGGAATACCCCAATATTTGTTATTAAAGTCTGGTAAATGGAGACTGTTACAAGACCTTAGAGCTATTAATAAAACCATGGAGACCATGGGGGTTTTACAACCTGGATTACCTTCCCCTGTTGCTATAGATAAAAACTGTCAATTATTATTGATTTACAAGACTCCTTTTTTACTATTCACTTGGCACCACAAAACAGAAAATGATTTGCTTTTAGTCTCCCCTCATCAAATTTCAAAGACCTTATCAAAGATATCAACGGAAAGTGTTGCCTCAGTGTATGAAAAACAGTCCTACTTTATGTCAAAAATATGTTGATATGGCTCTTATAACTACTAGAAATAAATTTCCCCAGGTTTATATGATTCATTACATGGATGATATTCTTTTGGCCAATAGTGATACCAATGTTCTTAATCAATGCTTATAATAGTTAATAAAAAATCTCAATCAATATGGTCTTATAGTAGCTCCTGAAAAAATTCATGCAGAGCCACCAATTAATTTTCTGGGAAGGGTTATAAAATATCCCACTGTTACTAATCAGAAGATTCAAATCAGGCATGACCAACTTAACACCTTAAATGCTTTTCAAAAGCTACTAGGAGATATTAAGTCGATTAGATCAATCTTAAAAGTATCCACTCATCAATTAAAAAACCTCTCTTTGATATTTTAAAAGGAGACTCTGATCCCTCTTCTCCTCGTCAATTAACAGACAAAGCTATTCAAGCTTTAAAAAGGTAGAAGAAGCTGGTAATGAACATTGGGTTACCAGATTATAATTTAAAGTGGGATTTAATTGTTCTAAAAACTGTTTGTACTCCTACTGGATGCCTGTGGCAAGGTGCACCTTTAGAATGGATACATTTACCCTGTACTCCAAAAAGAATTAATATCTCTTATCCCACTTTAATCACTATGATAATACAAAAAGGCAGAGCTAGAAGTAAAGAATTGTTTGGTAGCAATCCTCATAATATAATTATTCCTTATAATAAACAGCAGTTAGAATTTCTGCTTTACAATTCTGATGAATTGGCTATTTCTTTACAAAATTTTAGTGGACAGATTAGTTTTCATTTACCTGATAGCCCGCTTTTACATTTTTTAGTGGCAGTCATACATGCTTTTACCATTACCCCTGAGCCTTTCAATCTCTTTACAGATTCTAAATATGTAACAACATTATTTCCAGCTATTGAAACTTCATCTATATCTAACTCATCTGATATAGCCATACTTTTAAAAAGATTACAGCAGCTAATTAGGAATAGAATTCATCCTTACTTTATTGGACATATAAGGGGACACAGTAATCTTCCTGGTCTGCTTGCTGTAGGAAATACCTTAGTGGATAAAGCTACTAAAGTTATAGGCACTGTATTAGAAGCTAAAGAAAAGAAATTCATGAAATACATCATCAAAATGCTAAAACATTACAAATGTTTTATTCCTTAACTAGAGAACAGGCAAGACAAATAGTATGGAATTGCCCCCAGTGTGTAATTCATATTCCCTCATTGGCTACGGGAGTCAATCCTAGAGGATTTAAGTCGAATTCATTGTGGCAAATGGATGCGACACATACTCCTTCTTTTGGACGATTGTCCTTTGTCCACGTGTGTGTTAAAATGAAAAGATTGCTAACTGCAGGGAGAGGATATGCTTGTATTTTTCCACAGGATGCAGATGCTCCTCTGTGGATTCCTGATAGACTCATCAGGCATGTCTCGTCGCCGTCGCAATCGTCTTCCCCCGCGGCCATATAGCCAGATCTCCTGGACCCAGGCTGAGATGCTCAGTGCTCAGATGTCTAATCTCAGTCTTCATCATTACAGCTTGCCTTTCCTGCCCTTGTTTATACTGCCTGTAAATTTATTACTTCTCTAGCTGTTTCAACTACTGTCTTAGTTACCAATATTAATGCTGCTCATCATGTTACTTCATTGTCACATAATGTTACTCTAGCTTTAGCTGCACAAGAAATAGTAGATAGAAATCTAGAAACTAATATCTCAGCCTTAAAAGAAGCAGTGCTGAATTTAGGAAATCAAGTAACTATAATGATTCTCAGCACTCCTGGCCACAGGTACAGAATCATTTATTAGGAATCTGGCACAACACTAACATAGCCCCTAATCTACAGGCATTACAAAATCAAGTAAAATATATTATTCAAGACTACATAAATGTTAGTTATACTGCTGAAATGGCCTCCGATTTTTTTATTCAACTTTCTAAACAATTAGACATACGTTCATATATAAGCTATTGAATTTCTATCGCACTTGCTTTGTTGCTTATAATCATATTTTGTTCATGTTTTCCAGTCATCATTTGACTGACCTCACAATCTGTCAAGTCATTTGGCATAGAAGTAGAAGCTATTAAATTAAAAAATAAAAAAGGGGAAAATGTCACAGCACCTTAATAGCTGGATCTTGAACAAGGCTCAGTCTGCTGGAGTCTTGCAAGGCAGACGATTCCAAAAGAAGGAATGCATGGAATATCCCACTTTGCATCATTATATTCTGGAAATTTGGAGTGCTTTGGATTTTGCTTTTATATTAATAATAAAAGAAAACTTCTTAGAAACATGTGGCCTGACAGATACTAATCTCTTAGCTGAAAATAAGCAGTGCCTTGAGACAAACCAATGGCATTAACCTTTTACAAGCATTAGTCTAGAAACAGACTTTGCTATTTTATCTAAATAGCTACTATCTGGTCCCACCTGGAACCCCCTAACTACCTGAGATAAGATAGAACACTGCTTAATGGGGCTAAACAAAATTGTAAAGATTTTGACTAATGGAAAAGAATTTTTATATATGTGTTGTAACCTTAACTGGTTGAGGATAACCTTTGGAGAAACAAGTCTGTAAAAATTTCTGTTCTATATGCCTCATTATAAAAAAAATAGTATAAAACAACGACTGAAAAAGAATAAAACAGATGCATTTCAACACTGCATTGGGTGTGAGCATATTCTTTTGACCTCGTCTCAATCCGCACCTATTGAGGGACCCCCGACTCCACTGCCTCTGAGGGCTGGCCCCCGGCACCTTTTATTTCCCATTTTCTCCCTAGCAGCCACATATTAGGGAGAACATATGATTTTTTACTTTTTGTGGCTGACTAATCTCACTTAACATAATGTTTCCCAGTTCCATCCATTTTCCTGCAAATAACATGATTTTGTTCTTCTTTGTGGCTGAGTAAAATTCCATTGCATACATATCCCATAGTTTTGTAATCCATTCATGTGATAGCTTCCTAAGCAGGGCCATGAGCAGGGCTCAGTCCAATAAAATCATGCAAGGCATGAAAGAAGGGATGCATGGCATTTCCCATTTTGCATTATTATATTCTGGAAATTTGGGGTGCTTTGGGTTTTGCTTTCACATTAAAAATTTTCCTAAGAGACACAGGATGGATAAAAGTGGATTGTGAGTCATCAGTGGCAGCTGAAAGGAACAATGCCTCAGCCCGTTTTAGAGATATTCATTAACTCTCAACAAATATCAGCAAGCTGAACTTTGTAGCTCAGCCACAAATCAAAGAGACTTAGGTTTACTATCCCTTATATATAAGTAAAGAAAGCTTTAAGATGGAGTTTGCCCACCTTCCCTTCTTGCCTTCACTTATTAACTACCTTCTAGCTGCCTGAGGAAATAGTAAAGATTTAATCTAATGAATAGAGTCTCCTCTCCACTGTTAACCTTTATCCCTGCTCTCATACTAAAAGAATTCTCATTTACACTTTGTATTCTGTAAACTTTTGCTGTTTTCTTAATCTCAGCATATACTATGGGAAATAGCTTTTCTGGTCAAACATGTACACACTCAACTTTAGGAAAAAACAAGACTGTAAAAATTCCTGTTCTGTATACCTTGTTGTAAAAGAGTATAAGAAATAGTGGTGACATGGAATAAACAAATGCATCTTGAACACTACATTTGGTGTAAACGTATTCTCACTGACCTCATCTCAATCCCCACCTAATGAGGGACCCCTGACTCTGTTGCTTTGAGGGCTGGCCCCCCGCACATTCATCTGTCGATGGGCATCTTGGCTGCTTCCATACTTTGGCAATTGTGAATTGTGCAGCTATAAACATAGATACACATGCATCAGCCTGATAGTTTGGTTTCCATTCCGCCTGTTAGATACCCAGAAGTGGTATTGCTGGATCATATGGTAGGTTCATTCCCATTTGTCTAGTATTCTCCATACTGTTTTCCAAAATGGTTGCACTAATTTGCAATCCTACCAACAATGTTTTAGGGTTCCCACTTCTTCACATCCTCACTAGCATTTATTGTTGTTTGTGTTTTTGATGATTGCCATTCTAATTGGGATTAGATGAAATTTCAAGGTAGCTTTGATTTTCATTTCTCTGATTGCTAATGATGTTGAACATGTCCTCATACATTTATTGGCCATTTGTATTTCTTCTTTTGTGAAGTGTCTACTTAGATCCTTTGCCCATTTTTTGGTTGGGTTATTTGTTTTCTTAGCTATGAGTTTCTTGAGTTCTTAGATATTAGTCCTCTATCACAGGAGTAGTTGGAAAAAATTTTCCCAATGGTCATGAATCTTCAGCGTGCTTTTTCATCCAGTGTGTGTGGGGCACATGTACAATTAGAAAAAACAGTGTCATTGTACACTGTGTCTTAGATAAGTGTTAAGGCAGTTTGATCAAGTAATATTGTTTATTTCTTTGAGAAACCAGCTTTTGGTTTTGTTTATTTTCTATATTGTTTTTATTATACTCTACTTCATTAATTCCCAGACTGATTTTAATAATTATTTATCTTCTATTGGCTTTAGGGTTAGACTGTTCTTGTTTTTCAAGGGCTTTGAGCTGTGTCATTAGGTTATTTATCTGGTGAGTTTCTGTTCTTCTTATATGGGCACTCAGTGCTATAAATTTTCCTCTTAGTACTGCCTTTAAGTTTTTGATATGTTGTGTCTCTGTTTTCGTTGGTTTCTAGGAAGTTTTTAATTTCCCCCCTTGCCTCTTCTATGACCCATTCCTCATTCAGCAATGTGGTGTTCAGTCTCCATGTGTTTACATGGTTACTCTGGGTCTTCTTAGAGTTGATTTCTAGTTTCACTCCATTGTGGTCTGAAAAGATGCAGGGAATTATGTTACATTTTTTGAAATTGCCAGTGCTCTCTTTGTGGCCCAGAATGTGGTCTATTTTGGAGAAGGTTCCATGGGCTGCTGAGAAAAATGTGAATTCAGCTGTAGTTGGGTGGAAGAGTCTATATGTTTCTAACAGGTCTATTTGGTTTATGGTGTTATTTAGGCCTGAGGCTTCTCTACTGACCTTTTGTTTAGAAGATTGGTCCAGTAATGTGAGAGGAGTATTGAAGTCTCCCAGGACTAGTGTATTGGGATCTATGTGTGACTTTATATGATGCAGAATTTGTTGTATGAAAGTGGCTTCACCTATGTTTGGGGCATAGATGTTGATAATTGTTATTTCCTCTTGCTGGATTGTTCCTTTTACTATTAAAAAGTGACCTTTTTTGTCTCTTTTGATGAGCTTAGGCTTGAAATCTAACTTATTCAATATCATAGTTGCTACTCCTTCTTGTCTTCAAGTTCCATTGGCATGGATTCCCTAACTCCAGCCCTTCACCTTTAGTTTGTGGGAATCTTTGCTTGTAAGGTGTGTTTCTTGCAGGGAGCATATAGATGGATTCTGGGTTTTGATCTATTTTGCCACCATGTGCCTTTTTATTTGAGAGTTGAGACCATTTATATTCAGTGTGATTATTGAGAGATGATTTTTAATTCCTAACATTTTGGGTTTTGACTTCTGTTTGCAGTAGTGTTTGTTCTTCTTTGCTTAGTTGTTTGCTTCCTGGAAATTATTGTTTGTCTGGTTTTGATGTTTACTTGTTAGTTCTTCTTTGTAGTTAATCTCTTTGAGTATTTTCTCTAGTGCTGGTTTGGAAAACATAAATGCTTTCAGTTTTTGTTTGTCATGGAAGGTTTTTATATCCCCATCAATTTTGAGAGAGAGTTTTGCTGGGTATGAGAATCTTGTCTGCAAGTTATTTTCTTTCAGAGTTTGTAATATGTTACTCCAGCCCCTCCTGGCTTTCATGACTTGGTTTGGGAGGTCTGGAGTGATTCTAATTGGTTTGCCTCTAAATTTCACTTGGCCTTTTACTTTTGTTGCCTTTAGAATTCTTTCCTTAGCCTCTACATTAGCAGCTTGATAATTATGTGGCATGGTGAACCTCTTCTTTAGTCTTGTCTAGAGGGGATTCTATATGTTTTCTGTACCTGTGTGTCAACCTCTCTTTCTATGTTTGGAAAATTCTCTGATATTACTTTTTTGAAAAGGTTGTTTATTCCATTAGTTTCAACTTCTAATATTCTTCTATGCCTATTGTTCTTAGGTTAGCTTTTTAAAAATTGGCCCAGATCTCATCGAAGTTGGATTCATACTGTTAAATTTTTTTTCGAGATTATGTATAATGGATTCATTTTTTGAATGGTCATCTTCTAGGAGTGATATTCTGTTTTTCATGTGATCTAATCTATTGTTTATAGTTTGTATTGATGCCTTCACTTGTATTATTGCATCTTCCACATCCTTCACTTCCCTCAAGGCTTCTTTATGATTCCTGCTCAGGGTGTAAGACTCTTTGTTTATTTGTTCCTTTATTTCTTTCCAGCACTCTCCACATTCTTTCTGGAAGTTTTGTATCATTTCTATTATTAAAGATCTGAAATGTTCTTCTGATAAGCTCTGCCACTCAGTGTCATCGAGTTCTGTTATTGAAGGATTGGGTTGACTCATTGTTTCTTTGGTATTTTCCCTTCCCATGGTTTCCCTGTTCTTAAATTTATATCTTTGCTGCTCTTGCATGCTTTCTCTGAATTTCTAGGTTTCTTTTTTTCATTTTCTCTCTGTGAATGTTATCTTGTTCTGAGTTGCAATTACTCTGGTACTTCTTCTGCCTGCTCTATTGGTGCCTTTGGTGCATTTCAGGTGTTGAATTCTAGGGTCTAGCAAAAGCTAGCAAAGCAACCAATCCTCCAAACAAACATAGATAAATCGAAGCAATGCAAAGTGAAAACAGTGAAAATGAAACAAAACAAAAAACCCAGAAAACAAAAAAGAACAACAAGAAACAAAATAAAAATCCCTGCAAGTTTGTAAGAACAGACCTGATTTGGCCTCTGCAGATCTTTTGGGTGGGTCCCTGATGCTGTGGGTGGCAGACAAAATAGCAGCTGACAAGATGGCGGCTGATATTGCTGCACATACAAAGGCTCCCCCATTCTCCCTGGTCTCCTCTCGGGGTTCCGACCAACTGCCCCTGTTGCTTTACTCACTTTTGTGCTGCTTTGCTTCTCTTTCCTTCCATCAAGAAGCTTCTCCTGTGGCAATTTTGATTCAAGCTCTGCAGTGCAATTGATCTCTGTTCTGGCTCTGTAGGGAGAGATGAGCTGGGATAGCCTTGTGTGTTCTGGTCACTGTCAAAGGTGCCTCGAAATGATATGCCACCTGGTTAGGATGTGGAGTTCAGGAGTCGCTCACTCCACCTCTGTTCACTGGGAATGCAGCAGGTCATTATATATTTCTTTATCAGTAGATCCCATGGCGGGGGCTGTCTCAATGGTGGCCGCCACTCAGAGGCATGGCATTGCAGCCACACAGACAGACTTCTTTGCCTCCCTGGTCAGCCTTCTGGATTCTGATCAGCTGTATTTCAGTTTTCGTAGCATTGTTTACCTTTTTATTGCTTTTTTTTCTTCTGTCAAGAAGCTGCCTCTATGGCAGATTTGAATCAAGCTCACAGCGCCTGATGAGAGGTGCCTTACTCATATACCATCTTCCCAGAAGAGATGAAAAAGGTGATATTACCACCAACAGTGCAGAAATACAGGGAATCATCAGAAACTATTTTGAAAAACTATACTCCAAGAAAATGGAAAACCCAGAAGAAACTGACAATTTTTTAGATACATACAACCCTCCTAAATTGAGTTAAGAAGATATAGAAAACTTAAACCAACCAATAAAAATCAAAGAAATAGAAACAGCAATAAAAAGTTTACCGTCAAACAATAGCCAAGGGCCAGCTAGTTTTCCAAGTGAATTATATAAAACATTTATAGAAGAGCTAATCCCAATATTCCTCAAAGTATTCCGTGAAATAGAAAGAAATAGGATGCTCCCAAACACTTTCTATGAAGCCAACATCACATTAATACCAAAGCCAAATAAAGACAGCTCATGAAAAGAAAACTATAGGCCTATAACATTGATGGACTTAGATGCAAAACTGCTAAACAAAATACTAGCAATGAGCATTCAAAACCACATCAAGAAAATTAATACCATGACAAAGTCAGATTCATCCCAGGGATGCAAGGCTGGTTCAACATACGAAAAACAATCCACGTAATACACCACATAAACAAACTCAAAGACAAAAATCACATGATCATCTCAATTGATGCAGAGAAAGCATTTGACAAGATCCAACACCCATTCATGCTAAAAGTTCTCCAGAGAATCGGAATTGAAGGAACATACCTCAAAATCATAGAGGCAATATACAATAGGCCTACAGCCAGCATCATATTAAATGGAAAAAAAAAACTGCAAGAGTTCCCAATAAAAACAGGAACAAGACAAGGATGTCCATTATAACCTCTTCTGTTCAACATAGTACTTGAGACTCTAGCCAGAGCAATAAGGCAAGAGAAGGAAATCAAAGGGGGTAAAAATAGGGAAAGAAGAACTAAAACTATCCCTCTTTGCAGATGACATGATACAATATGTAGAAGACCCAACAAACTCAACCAAAAAAACTTATACAACTGATCAATAAGTTCAGCAAAGTGTCTGGATACAAAATCAACCTTAAAAATCAGAGGCTTTCCTGTATGCCAACGATAAAACCACTGAAAAAGAAATCCAGAAAACAATTCCACTCACAATAGCACCCCGAAAAATAAAATACTTAGGGATAAACCTAACCAAAGAGGTAAAAGATCTCTATAAGGAAAACTACAAAAAGCTGAAAAAAGAAATCGATGAAGACCTTAGAAGATGGAAAGATCTTCCATGCTCTTGGATAGGCAGAATAAATATCATCAAAATGGCCATCCACCCAAAAGTGATCTACAGATTCAATGCAATATCCATGAAATTACCAAGTTCACTCCTCACAGACATAGAAAAATCAGTCCTTAAATTCATTTGGAACAACAAAAAGCCCAGGATAGCCAAAGTAGTTCTTAATAACAAGAACCATGCAGGAGGTATCACTTCAAAGCCACAGTAATAAATACTGCATAGTATTGGCACAAAAACTGATACATAGACCAATGGAGCCAAATAGAAGATTCAGAAACAGATCCATGTGCTTACAGTCAACTGATTTTTGAGAAAGGAGCCAAAAACATACACTGGGAAAAAAGATAGCTTCTTTAACAAATGGTGTTGGCAAAACTGGTTAATCATATGCTGGAAAACGGAAATAAACCCCACTTTTTCACCCTGCACAAGAGTCAACTCAAGGTGGATCAAAGACCTGGAAGTCAGGCCAGAGACCTTGCAGCTACTTGAAGAGGGCATAGGCCCAATACTTCAACACATAGTCACAGGTAAAACCTTTCTCAACAAGACCTCAAAAGCACAAGCAACTCGAAGATCAATACATTGGGATTGCAGTAAACTAAAAAGCTTCTGTGCAGCAAAGGAAACTATCAAGGACCTCAACAGAGATCCCACAGAGTGGGAGAAAATTTTTGCCAGCTACTCTTCTGATAGAGGTCTAATATCTAGGATTTACAGAGAACTCAAGAAACTCACAGCTAAGAAAACAAATAACTCAATCAAAAAATGGGAAAAGGAATTAAATAGACACTTCACAGAAGAAGAAGTACAAATGGCCAATAAATGTATGAGGAAATATTCAACATCATTAGCAATCAGAGAGATGCAAATCAAAACTATCTTGAGATTTCACCTAACTCCAATCAGAATGGCAGTTATCAAGAACACAAACAACAAATGCTGGTGAAGGTGTGGAGAAGTGGGAACTCAAATACATTTTTGGTGGGATTGCAAATTAGTGCAACCACTTTGGAAAACAATATTGAGGATCCTCAGACGAATGAGAATGAACCTACCATATGATCCAGCAATACCACTTCTGGGTATCTACCCAAAAGAACAGAAACCAAACTATCAGACCAATGCATATGTATCTATGTTTATTTTTTTATTTATTTATTTTTTTTTTGCGGTACTGGGGATTGAACTCAGGGGCATTCTACCTCCGAGCTACACCCCCAGCCCCTTTTTATTCTTTATTTTGAAACAGAGTCTCACTGAGTTGCGGAGTGCCTCACTAGGTAGCTGAGGCTGGCCCGAACCCGGATCCTCCGGTCTCAGCCTCCCGAATGCTGGGATTACAAGCGTGTGCCACCACGCCCGGCTTGTATCTATGTTTCTAGCTGCACAGTTTACAACTGCCAAACTTTGGAACCAGCCAAGATGTCCATCAACAGATGAATGGATTACAAAACTATGGGATATGTACACAATGGAATTTTACTCAGCCATAAAGAAGAACAAAATCATGTTCTTTGCAGGGAAATGGATGCATCTGGAAAACATTATGTTAAGTGAGATTAGCCAGTCACAAAGAGTAAAGAAGCATATGTTCTCCCTAATATGTGGAAGCTAGGGAGCAAAAGGGACATAAGAGGGACTCCAGATGAAGAAGGAGAAACCTTAGGTGAACATAGAATTTGACTTAATGGAAGGTGATGGGGGGAGAGGGGTCACCCTAATGAGCATGATGCACTTTCATGAACACACCAAAGTCAATCACTAAACTGACCTTGAGAAGGAGGGAGGAGGAGGGAGTGGGGCAGGGATTGGGGAAGGGTTAAATGAGAAATGTGTGCATGTATGCCTTTACCTATACCAGCTTGTACCTAGCAAAGATGTATGATTACAATGCACCAATTAAAAATTTAAAAAAAGAAAAGGAAAAAAAAAACCATATATATATATATATATATATATATATATATATATATATATATATATATATATATATATATATTAGAAATAGGGAAGGTTAACTTTGTACAAGTTAATGGAAAACTTTAGCCTCTTCTGTGGGCTACATTCTGAGGGCAACTAAAAACTTCCCCTTGGATCACTTTTGATCCAAGGGGAAGGATGGAGGAAGCAGACAAATTACACAGGGAGATTAGAAGAACTCACCAATCTGCAAGGTAAAAACTCTAGTGATTAAAACTCAGAAACACACAATTCTGGCTGACCACAAAAGAACACACCATGATACACAAGAAGGAATAAAGGCCTAACTTCTCCCAGGCTTCAGCTCTCTTTCAGCGTTCCTCCCTCCTCCTGCATGGAATGGACCTTTTTTGTCTTCTATCTTCCATTAGCATAAAATAAATCTTTATAACCATATACCTACACTTCTATAGTCTGTTGACTTTATTCTTAAATCTTGCAGGCAAGAACACACTAAGAGGAGAAACCTGCATCATTTTGGCAGTAAAGGAAGAATTTGGTTACACAGGGACCTTTGCTGGAGAAGCCCCAGGACACATTGTACCCTGCCATGCCTGAAGAGACTCATCTCTGAACACGGTTGTCTTCAGAGCATGAGGACTAGGGACTATTTTACTCTTAAACCATAACAAATACCAAGAAAAGTCATATGGTGATTCCATTTTTAGTCTTTTTTGGACCTCCATACTGATTTCCATAGTGGTTATACTGATTCTTACTCCTACCAACAATGTGTAAGTGTTTATTTTTCTTACAATAAATACTCTCCAGTATTTATTGTTGTATGTGTTATTTACAATTATTATATGTGTTATTACGGTTATAGTATTTATTGTTATATGTGTTGTTTACGATTGCTATTCTAACAGGAGATGAAATCAGAGTGAAGTTTTGATCTGCATTTCCCTGATTGCTAAAGATGTTGACCATTTTTTGCAATTTGCATTTCTTTTGGGAAATGTCTCTTAGTTCCTTTGCCCATTTATTATTTGGATTATTTGCTTTTATGGTGTTAAGTTTTTTGAGTTATTTATGTATTCTGGATATAAATCTTCTGTCAGAATGGTCGCTGGCAAAGATTTTCTGCCATTCTATAGACTCTCTTTTATTGTTTTATTTGCTGTGCAGAAGTTTTTTATTTACATGCCTTCCCATTTATTAGTTTTTGGTTTTATTTCCTGAGCATTAGGGTTCTTATTGAGGAAGTCATTTCTTGCACCTATATGATTAGAGTGTTATGTTTTTCTCTAGCAGTTGCAAAATTTTTTCTCCAATTCCTAGGGCTTTGATCCATTTTCAGTTGACTTTTATGTACATGAAAGATCACTGTTTTAATCAGCATTCTCATCCATGTGACCCAAACAGCTGACACACTAATCTTAGAGGAAGAAAGATTTACTTACTCGTGGTTCTAGAGATTTCAGTCCATCTTAGATTGGCTTCTATGTGGGAGCTAAGGCTGCTGGTCATCACAGCATCATGGGGAAGCAGAAAGAGAAAGGGTGAAAACTTGTGTCAGTTCATTGTGGCAGGGGAGAGAGAAGCAGGGAGTTGCAGCAACCAGCCCAGAAAAACACTCTCCAACTACTACCCCGGGGATTCCTGCAAGATCTGCCTCCAGTATGGTTGCCTTGTTTTCCATATGTAGTCTGAGGTACATTTTAAATCCAAACCATAACTCTCACTAAACATAGTGATTGCCAGATTTAAATGTGAACCATATTTGAGTATCAGAAGCCAAAACATAGTCTGTCACAAATGTCTATCATATGACAAATTAAGTAATAGGCTATAGAATAGAGGACACAAATGTGGAGGCCTATAAGGTTGGGGATGACTGGGACAGTGTTTACCAATTGTAGTGACATGGAATCAAATGGTTCAGGGGGCCACTTTTCCTCATAAGGCAAATCTGCATCAACCATCACCACTGTTTATCTTTCTTTTGGACCCTCTCTTTTCTTTTGAATAGTTGTTTAAGATAATGCGATTATATGACTGTTTTTCTTGGAAAAGATAACAGGGGTAAAAACCCAGATAGTTCTCTGACCATCTTCCTTTTCATTTACAGAACAAGCCTTCATTGGGGCTAAGCCATATAACAACAAAAAATCAACTTTCTGTTTTTTCTTTAGATATTCTGCCTTAAAATAATTCCAATTATTTAATATGCACCAAAGTGACAAGTTCTCAGGGACAGATACTGAGTTACCCATGATATTGTAATTTGTGTGGCTTAAGGATTTCCTGGTGATATTCTAAAAAAAAAAAAAGAAAAGAAGAGCTTTGGGACTGGACTTTCAGTCTGTCCCACATTGGAAATCTCCATGTGGCCAGGCGTCCCTGCCATGGATTTGCAGCTCAATCTGAATGAACATTGAAACTCATTTGGTCTGCAAACTGTTAGCTGTACAAGTTTCCTTTTTCCCAATAAGCAGTTCACAGTATCAGCCCTTACCTCTTAGGATGCTCTATTATCCCCTACTTGATTTTCCAAGCCTTCTCAGGGACCTCAAAATAAGAAAAGAAAAAAATTCATCATGAAAAATAATATCCTTGTGAGCTCAGGTAATTTAGACATGCTTAAGAACTTACAATTTTATGATAATAATACACACACACACACACACACACACACCTTAAAGAGAGTTTTAAGAGTACAATCAATATTTTCTTTGATCTTAAATGTTGCATGTAAAGGACACAAGCTCAAGAATTTCATTAATTGGGAGGGCTAAATGACTGATGTGTGGATGTATGCCTTTCCCATCCTGTACCTCATAATTATGCATGATTACAATGCACCAATAAATAAATTAAAAAAATAGAATTTCACAGATAACTTAAGAATGTCTGGCAAAAAAAAAAGTTCTGGCAAAATTGAAATTAGGCAACTATACTCTTAATTTTTTGAAAAACCCAAATATTGTGTTCCTTAGTGAGTATAACATTTTACATTTCCATCACCAATACAGTCTTCCAATTTTTCCATATCCTTGCCCACACTTGTTACTGGATATCTTCCTATTTTTAAAATAGCTATTATAACAGAAATGTATCATTGTGGGTATACATTTGCATTTATATGATAATTAGTGATGTAGTGTACCTTTTCCTTGTGCTTTTTGGCCATTTGTATATCTTCTTTGGAGAAATGATTATTCAAGTCTACTCATTTTTTAATCAGGCTGTTTATTTTTTTTCTTGAGATTTAGGACTCAAGATTCTCCTCTTATGAGTTGTATAATTATCCTCTTATGAGTTGCCTAAAATAATTGAAGTCACAGAAAGAAGGGATAGTGATTGTCAGAGGTGAATGGTGGGGAAATGGGGAATAATTGCTTAATGAATATAGTGTTTCAGTTTTGCAAGATGAAAAGTTTTGGAGATGGATGGTGGTGATGGTCTCACAACAATGTAACTAATTATCCACTGAAATGTAGGCTTAAATAGCTCAATAGCTTTTATGTTAGTAAGTTGCATTATGATATATTTTCATGTGCTATAAAATAAATTGTGAAAAATTGATAATAGATAAACCAAGAACCTGTATATCAAGAAATGAATAGAAACTTCTTCCTACATTAATTGCATTAATTTTCCATTTGTGAGCTTTAAAGTGATGTGGAAAACTCTATGTCCATTTAGCCTCCCAAAGTCATAGGTTTTTCTAGGGCACAAAAATATACAAAGTGGAATAAGAAAATGAAACTTTTTATTTTACAACCAATAAACAGTTGTGTTTTACTTCGTACTCAAGTTATAAATCAATACAAAAGTAATTAAACACATGAATATATTTATATTTAGCTTTTCATTGTAACTTAATTTTGTAAGAAACAGGGTTTTCTATAACAGAATTGATTTCTTTTGTTAACCTCTGTGGGCATACTTTCACCTAAGAGAAAGTAGAAACCAGAAATACAAAGGTTAGTCCTCTATCAGAAGAGTAGCAGGCAAAAATTTTCTCCCACTCTGTGAACTCTCTGTTGAAGTTCTTGATAGTTTCCTTTGCTGCACAGAAGCTCTTGAGTTTAATGCAATCCCATGTATTGATCTTCCTTTGAGTTGCTTGTGCTTTTGGGGTCTTGTTGAGAAAGTTTTTACCTGTGCCTATGTGTTCAAGTGTTGGTCCTATGCCCTCTTCAAGTAGCTGCAAGGTCTCTGGCATGAATTCCAGGTCTTTAATCCATCTTGGGTTGACTCTTGTGTAGGGTGAGAAAGTGGGGTTTATTTCCATTTTCCTGCATATGGTTAACCAGTTTTGCCAATACCATTGGTTGAAGAGGCTATCTTTTTTCCCAGTGTATGTTTTTGGCTCCTTTGTAAAAAATCAATGGACTGTAAGCATGTAGGTTTGTTTCTGAATCTTCTATTCTGCTTTATTGGTTTATTTGTTTGTTTTTGCCAATACCATGCTGTTTTTATTACTGTGGTTTTGTAGTAGAGTTTGAAGTCAGGTATTATGATGCCTCCTGCATGGTTCTTGTTACTAAGAACTACTTTGGCTATTCTGAGTTTTTTGTTGTTCCAAAGGAATGTAAGGACTGATTATTCTATGTATGTGAGGAGTGACCTTGGTATCTAGAATATACAGAGAACTCAAGGAACTCACAGCTAAGAAAACAAATAACCCAATAAAAAAATGGGCAAAGGATCTAAATAGACACTTCACAAAAGAAGAAATACAATAAATGTATGAGGAAATGTTCAACATCATTAACAATCAGAGAGATGAAAATGAAAAATACCTGGAGATTTCACCTAATCCCCATCAGAACGGCAATCATCAAAAACACAAACAACAACAAATGCTGGAGAGGGTGTGGAGAAGTGGGAAACCTAATACATTGTTGTTGGTGGTGGGATTGCAAATCAGTGCAACCACTTTGGAAAACAGTATGGAGGATCCTCAGATGAACTGGAATGAACCTACCATATGATCCAGCAATACCACTTCTGGGTATCTACCCAAAAGAATGGGAACCAAACTATCAGACTGATGAATGTGTAACTATTTTTATAGCTGCACGATTCACAATTGCCAAACTATGGAACCAGCCAAGATGTCCATCAACAAATGAACGGATTACAAAACTATGGGATATGTACACAGTGGAATTTTACTCAGCCATAAAGAAGAACAAAATCATGTTATTTGTAGGGGAATGGATGGAACTGGAAAACATTATGATAAGTGAGATTAGTCAGTCAAAAAAAGTAAAAAATCGTATATTCTCCCTAATATGTGGAAGTTAGGGAGAAAATAGGGCATAAGAGGGACTCCAGATGAAGATGGAAATCTCAGGTGAGCAAAGAAGTTGACTTAACTGAAAGTGATAGTGGGGGGTGGGAGGGACACCCTAATGCACATGATGTACTTTCACAAACATATCAAAGTCAATCTCTAATCTGAACTTGAGAAGGAGGGAGGGCGAGTGAGTAGGGTGGGAATTGGGGAAGGGTTAAATGAGAAATGTGTGCATGTATGCCTTTAGCAGCTTGTACCTAACAAAGATGTATGATTACAATGCAACAATTAAAAAAAAAATTTTAAAAATACAAAGGTTAAAATAGGCAATTGTTTGCTACTAAGTATATTACAAATTACCATCTTTTCTGTTTTCTGCAGTAATCCATGTATGATTAGCCATTGGAATGAAGATTTAAAAATAGTTAAGGTAATACATTTTATAATATTAATTTAATAATAGCATATTTTTCTTATGTTATAAAATAAATTATGAATAACATAATAGATAAATCAGAAACTTATACATTGAGATGAATAGAGCCAGACATAGTTATGTACACATGTAATTCCAGAACTTGGAAGGCTGAGACAGGAGGATCACAGGTTCAAGTCTAGCCTCAGGAACTTAGTGAGGCCCACAAGTGAGGGGGACCCTGTTTAAAAATAAAATAGAGGTATGGCTCAAAGGTAGGTAGAAGGTTCTGGGTTCAGTTCACAGACACTCATAGACACACACACACACACACACACACACACACACACACACACACACTCACTCCACAAGGATAGGGTAGGAACTTCTTTCCACCTTCACTACATCAACTTCCTGTATGTGAGCACTGTCATGACACGGAAAACCTTAGGTCAAGGTTTTCAGTTAGTCTCCCAAAGTCATAAGGTTTTCTAAAGAGGGAAAGAATACCAAACTCAATA
>PVLC010023799.1:0-25317 GCA_004027655.1 Graphiurus murinus | reverse complement strand
GGTACTGGTGATTGAACTCAGGGGCATTCTACCTCCGAGCTACACCCCCAGCCCTATTTTTTATTCTTTATTTTGAAACCGAGTCTCACTAAGTTGCGGAGTGCCTCACTAGGTAGCTGAGGCTGGCCGCGAACCCGGATCCTCCGGTCTCAGCCTCCCGAATGCTGGGATTACAAGCGTGCGCCACCACGCCCGGCTCTTATTTATTTATTTTTATTTTCATTTTTTCCTGGAGACTCAACTGACAAAAGTCTACCCACACACCATGCAGGATACTCAAAGCAATTGCCCAAAACAAGAAAAATCCAGAAACCTAAGAGGAACTGTCTGGCCCTGCTCTTCTCTCAGTGATTCTAAACCTGCTGTCACCTAAGGGGTCTCATGGGACTGGCCAAAGGGACTAAGCTCCTGGGATGTATTGATTTTAAGACAAACTAAACATCCAGCTCAGGTCAGGGAGGGGAGATGGTTATTTCCCATGACAATTCTTATTGATTGAAGATGGCTTTTTCCCTAACAGTGCTGAGAATTCTAAAGTCTTATGCAGGCCAGCATGAAAAGGAGCCCTGGTTCCTGCAGCAGGTGAGCAGTAGGGACCAGAAGTTGAGTCTCATGAATTTGCTAGGCTTCATCTAGATGTCTGATCCCACAAAAGTGGAAAGACAGAGTTAACGAGGAGATTATCTTTTACCTCTGTAGGTCTTGCTCTTTGAGAGGATTTAAAAGTTGATTTTTGATTAGGTAAACACTACTGTGTTCATGATTAGCAGGAGAACCATCAATGGATACTTAAAAAAATGGGTAAAAGTTTAATGAGAAGCAGGGTATTTGCGTAGCTTCAAAGTACCCACTTTTCAATGGCACAGGGAAAGATGGTAACTGCAGTGGAGAGATCTGATAGACTTGGTTAGTAGAAAACAAATTCTGACTCAGTTTCTTCCACTGCACTCTAGCAATGCAGATCACTTCTGATACCAGGCGCAGTGGTATTTCCCCAAACACATACACACACCAGATAAGCAGTCAGTACTGAAGCAGACACCAGCTGGGTAAATGCTCATTCAACTCCCTTCTTGCCCTTTCTACCTGGAGACAGAGTCAAGGTTTGATTGGTTGAGGGTTCGGTCCCTGGGTGCCTCCACTTTGGGCACCAGTGCAAATCCCCAGTTGCTTTATCTGTGCCTTTGACCCACCAGGGGATCATCAGGGTCCCCACAAATCCCTCCTTGGGTTTGGTGAATTTGCTAGAGCAGCTCACAGGATGCTGGGAAACATTTGCTAACTATTTTATTATAAAGGATATTACAAAGGATACAAGTGAAGAGATCCATAAAGCAAGGTATGGGAGAAAGGACACAGAGGGTCTGTCTGGGCATGCCACCCTCTAGGTACCTCATGTGTCCAGCTACCTGGAAGCTTTCTGAACCCTGTTCTTCATTGCTCAGGCATGATTACTAATAGCCTTGATCGGAAAACCCAGCAAGACCTGTCTGTACAGAATCTCTAGCATTCCTTTCTTGAATGTACAAGGCAGGATGCCTTCTGAAGTGGGGTTCTCATTATCTACTATCAGACAAGGCAGGTCAGAGAATTTCTTTGTGGCCAGTTCCAAGGTAAAGGGGGAAGATCAGAGTTTCTGTAACTCACCTCAGAGAAGAGAAAATCTAGTTTCTAAGGCCTTCCAGGAACTGTGGATAAAACCCCCAAACTATGTATTGTATGTCAAAATATCATATATGGCATTTGCCAAGTGGAAACAGAGTGGTTGGCGGTGGGGAAATTCGACAGCATCACACACCTCCCTTATGATGAGCTGAGAAGGGCTCAGCATATGCTGGTGGAAATCTTGTCCCAAATGTACAGCCCTGAGTCTAAGAAGAGAGTAAACAAGCTCCAATTGAGGAACACAAAATAACAAACCAGTGTTTTTAAAAGCTAAGGCTATAAAGGAGTAGGAAGGGTGAAGTGCTGCTGCAGACTGGAGAGGACTTAGGAAACATTCTGCGTGGGCTCTTGAATTGGACCAGAAAATGGACATTCAAGAGATAGCTGGAAAAAAATTGGAGTGAAGTCAAGTTTGGCTAACAGTATTGTGTCCATGTGAATTTTCTGGTTTGATCTTTATACTTTTTATTTAAGTAAAGTCTTAACCATTAGAGGCCACTGGGTGAAGACTACGTAGGACCTCTGTGTACAATTCTCACATTTTTTTTCTGAAAGTCTAACATTATTTCAGTATAAAAAATTTTCAAAGCCTCCTTTAAATGTATTTAAGTGATAGCTCCATGGTGGCATTCATATGTAATTTCAGTACTTGGGAGGCTGAAACAGGAGGATTGCAGGTTTGAAGCCAACCTCAGCTTAGTGAGACCCTGTTTCAAAATAAAAAATAAAATAGGATTGGGAGTGTAGCTCAGCAGTAAAACACCCCTGGATTTCATCCCTGGTACCACACTAAGAAAGTATTTAAGTGATGATTACTCACAAAGAGTTTTGAGGGTGAGTAGTTCCTCAAAGAACACCTATTCCAGTATGTAGCTATGCTGATAAAGGATTTCCTGTTTTATTAGTTAAAACAAAATCTGCAAAATAATGATGAACCAATAATAATGAATTCCACCTGTAAAATTCCTTTAACTGCCCTAAACAATCAAGAGGCCAATGGTACTTTTTACCAAATGAGCAATTTGGTCATTACTGGACTAAGCCAACACTTCCTGTGCACTAACCCAGGTCCAAGCAGGGGACTGGCAACGTGGAGGAGCATACGGCTCTGTCCTGTTCTCAGTCTTGCAGGCTGCCCCATCTCCCATAGGCTATTTGATAGCTCAGTCCATGCAGCAATTCCTGAGCCAGCATGTGGGGCTCACATGTCACTTGATCTTTGGTGGGCTTAGAAAAGGGGTGATTTGGCATTGCTTACCAGATGGTTTTTGTGTCATTTATTCTCGGGGGTTCCACTTGGAAAATTAGAAGATAGCATCTGTTGACAGTTGACTAGAACAACCCCCAGTAAAGTTAACAATCCAATGCATTTTGTTCCTTCATGAAGTACTCTTCCATATTTCCTTATCTGCTACCACTAAACTGAAAAGGAGTTTGCCTGTAACCTGATCCCCTCCTATCCTCAGTCCCACACCCTTCTTTTTGGCCTAGCAGGGCCAGGACAGGGGTGACACATGTGAGACACTTGCCTGGGAAGGAGGTAAAGTGTAAGCAGGCACCAGAAGTCCAGTTACCAAGAAGAAAAATTTAATGCAACCTTTTAAAAAAATCAACATTTGGATATTTTGTTCAACGTAGCCTTTTTCCATTGATTTTTAAAATTTTTTTTAAAAAGATTGCATTAAATTGTATTTGTCTTGATTGCTGAGTTTTTTTGGGTACCACTTCAATTTTGTACCCTGAGCAGGGACCTGGCTCACCTTACTCCCTTACCCAATGCTGACTCTACAAAGTACCTGTCCTTAATGCTGCTCTCCTGCAGTAACAAAGCTGAGCTCTGACTGGGGAATAAGTGTGGTACCTTGCAGCAGAAAAGAAGTCTTTTCCCTTCTCCTCCCCCTCAAGACTGTGGAAGAGTTCTGTCTTCGGAGAACCCTTCCATAACTGCACTAGTTGCACAGACATTACACTCTAAACCTTCACTGAGCCAGTCACTTGCTTTCTTGCATAATGTTTGGATTAAATCTCTCCTCCGTAGTTGGAAGCGTGAGTTAAAAGCCTGTGCTGCAACAGAAAAATATAGCCATGTTTGGTCCAGGTTACAGTTACAGAGGGAACTATAACTTTGATTTGCTCAACTGGTATAAATGTAAATCCTTAAGTGAAATGTGTTAACTGATGAAGGAGGTGCTCTGTTTTTAAGGATGCTTTTGAGCCACAGATTGGTCTCTAGGGCTTCAGCTGTCATAGATAATCTGGGGGCAGCAGCTAGAGCCACACCAAGGAAGCTTCCGGCAAATAGCTGAAGAGTTCTAGAATGGACATTTTCTCAGAAAGATAGTAGGTAACTTTTGTTTTGGAGATAAGCACAATTGATTTGGCAGCCCAGATTGGAAAATAAAAAGTTTAATTTCAGCACAGTTTCTCCAAGCAACCTGGCATGCTAAATTTATCTTTGCCTCTTTATTACTATTTCTTCTACCTGGAATTGAAGCTCAGCACAGCTTTCCTCTGCAACCACAGTTCCTATTGTATTCAGCTGGCATTTCACATTCTAGGAGGGCCAGTCTCTCACTCTCCCACTAGGTCTGCATGTTCCTTCCTTCTCCTTTGTCATTTACCTTGTGTCTTAGGGACCTCAGAAAGCACTCTTTTTCTTCCTTCTGCCTATCCTGAAGGTCTCCAGCTGGTGGTTCACATCTTGAATCAAGTCCACAGATGTGTTTTGGTTTGCTTACAGAATTGTTTAGCAAAGGTCACAGGGCCACCATTTCCTATTATTTTCTAGGTGGCTGGATTCACCCCTTTCAATTATTTGCCCTGTCCCTGCAGGCATTTGACTCTTGAGAGCCAAATCTTGCCTTTCCTAAGAGGCCTAACCCAATTTCCTCTTCCAGTAAGCAGTCATCCCAGATCCCTAGCCCCACCTGAACCACCTTCTCTGCTGAACACTGACAACTGTGGGCTTCACCACAGAATTTAGCACTTAATTATGTGCCTTTTTACATTTGTTCTTGTCATGTTACACTTTTCTGGCACCCGAGGAGACAAGACCAGCACACTTTTATTTCCCTTTTCAACTAAGGTGGTATCTTTCTACTCAACAGTTCACTAAACATTAACTAGGCACCTAGTATTTTCCAGACAGGAGTCTAGGCACTGGAAATGCAAATCTGATGAGGATAAGCTAACCCCCCCCACACACCTCAAAACTACTCCAGGAGACCTTATTTCCCAGCCCCCTTTGGCTCCCGCCCTTGCCCTCAGTGGTCTGTACATTATTTACAGGCACACCTGTCACATGAGTCTGACCATGATTAACACTCATTCCACTGCACGATGAATTTTTCTCTGAATACTTAAACATGGCTGTCTTTTGAAGCTTAGATTAGTCTCTCTTGTCCCTGACCCACTCATCTCATTCCACATACATTTTGTTCACTTGTGTCTCTCGGAATTTTGACACAGGCTTTCATTTCCTGAAAGTGCTCTTCCATGGGTATCCTGTATCTGGTTTACAGATGTCCCAAAGATAGGGCTAATCCAGTCTTGTGTCTCTCCGGTATTTCTACAGTGCCTGGGCATAGGGCCGAATTCCAAGTTGACCCTCAATAATTAATCTTCTTGGTTTGATTGATCCTCCCATCTTCAATTAGTCGACTTTCTAGAAAGACATGCTGACACTAATTTTATTTTTTATACTCAGCAGAACCTAATGAGAAAGGCAAATCTGCTGCTGTTGCATTAAGATATCATATTTAAAAATAAAATAGGCACCAACCTTGAGTGCTATGGTGCTCCTAGAGTTGTTGAGGCATCAGTTTAGAATGGAGCGCGCCTCTTGCCAAGGGAATCATATGCCAGGGAATCATATGTGATATTCTCAGGCCAGCCTATGTGAGCATGCTTCACCCAGAGTGGAAGCACACTCGGGGACTGAGATTAGAGACTCCCATTTTCTCCTCATTGCCTGAGTAGTTTACAGACCTTGCCTGTCTTTCACCATACGTGACACTCATCATACTTGGTTTGTCTTTATAAAGTCTGTTTTCTCATTATACAATGAGTCCCAGAAGCACAAGGGCTGCATCTGTCTTGCCCACTGCCATATTCCAATGCAGTGCCTAGCACATGTGGAGCAGTCAAATATTTGCTGATTTGCATCAAGTTACATTCTAGTTGAAAGCGGATGGATTTTGGGGATGCATAGGCATGGGTCTGATCCCCAGTGTCACCGCAAACTGTGATCTTGGGGAGACAGCATGGACTCTCTGAGCATCAGATCACATCTCCATAATAGTCTGTTAATCACAGCTATGAAGTAACTGAGGGTGATGCTTATTATGCTTCTTCTTTCCTTCCCTCTTGGCCCAGTGTAACCCCTCAACATGTATCTACTTGGTCAATTGATGAGATCTTCCATCTTGGTGGAGGTAGTAATGACAGGAAAGATGATACTTGGTGTCAGGGCCTCACAGTGGCTTTGGGGAAACTGTGGGTTGTATTTCCAGGTCTAATGGTCTCTGTGATCTGAGGCCGCTCACTCGAACATATCTTTGTCAAACAGTGATGAGGAATTTCAGTTATTTTTAAGCTTTTCATCTGACTTCAGGTAAGTGAATATAAACATTCAGTATTGTGGGGTGGGCCCTGAAGGTTGGATTTATTTGAATTCAATCTTCTGTTTTATCTTAATTATTCATGCATACTTTATATTATAATTCATGAAGGTCCATGTTTTGAAAATATGAATGTAATGTTACTCATGAGTCACTTGTTAATGAATGCCAGCTAGAAGCCAGACACTGAGCCAAGCCCTTCATATACAGAGGTCAATTGATTTTTACCACAATCCTGTATAAGGTGTTATTATCCCCATGTTACTGATGAGCAAGCTGAGACTTCAGGGATTAATTGTCTCAGGCTACAAAGCAAGCTAGTGTCAGAGTCAGAGTATAATCTGTCTAAATTGAAACCTTCTCCCTACTCCTCATCAAAGGGTAAATATAGCAGGAGATGCCCCTTGGCCATCAAGTATGTTAATGAAAATACTTCTAGCATGTTAGCTAAAAACAGCAGTACACAAATGTCTGCACTCTGCATAGAGATTCCTCAAGCATAGGGATTGAATGCATCATAGAACAATGAAAGTTAGGTATGCTTTAAACGTTAAGCTTATGGGCATATTATTTCATTTGTGTTTCTGGTAATGCTTGTACAATGAATAATGGATGTTTTTGAAGAATTCCCTGCATAATTTAGAGATGTAATCTGAATGGATGAAGAGATAGTTGATTTTATTTGATGTTATGGTTTATCCTACACATTTTTGTGAGGGGTCAGAAATGTAAAAATTCCAATGAAGTTGGTGTGGCTTATATTCCCCTCTGGCTTGACAAGTGTCATTGTGGCTGTGAGTATGTAGCAATGGGACTATATGCCTCAAAAGAAAATGTGCAGAGGCCCTAGAAATCCAAGAAGCACAGTCTGAAATCAACCTCTGAGTAAGTGGAGTACTTTTTCCTGTGAAGAGAGACAGTCTTTAGGGAACAGAAGGGATGCTTTTATATCTGGGGGCAAAGAATTACATGATTCAGCAAAGGTCAGAGAGAGAGAAATAGTTATTATCTTCCAAAAATACCCCCCAAAGACTAATTATTTATATGCTTGAAATCTGTCCTGGAAGACAAGTCACAATGCCATATCTTTGTGGTTATATAAGAGGTGAAAAAATAAAGAATAAAAAGGTGATGCATATGAGGAAAAGTGACAGAAGTTGCTAGCATCTTTGGTTTTGAGGCTAGATAACTTATTACATCTATTATTTTGCATCAAGTCTGAATTATTAAGATACAAAGTAGATATAGGCAGTATCATCCCCTTACCCATTCATCCTTTCAAATCCATCTGTCCAACCATCCATCCGTTCCACATGCACCTCATGTATTTATATTTGTACTTAGTGAGTACTTAGTGTCAAGCATGATACTACACTTTGGAGTTTGAAAATTGAAAGAGGTGGTCCTCTATTCACAAGAAATATAAACTCAGTTTTATGGAAACCAAGAAGAATATCAACTTTGCCTTGGCTGAGGAAGGCGTTGGAGTGGTTGAGTCAGTAGAGAACTCCCAAAGGTGATGGTTGAACTGAGTGTTTGGAGATTAGGAAATTGCAGGGTGACTAGAGGAAAAATGACATCTCAGACACATTGCATTTCTGCTTATTCTGTGTGGGCAGGATGAGCTGATGAAACTGGTTGGGGTCAAGCCTGGGAGAGACAAAATCTCATCGGACTCAGAGGACTAAACTTGCTCAAGGATCTACATTCAGTCCTTGGTGATGGTGCAGTGGACTCCACTTCATCAAGACATCATGATTATTGCAGAATTATAACCAGGGAGCAGGTCAGAATCCAAGTGGTTGGTCTGACTCATCGTGAGGCTTGACACAGGCCAAGGGAAAGGGTGGTAGAAAGAATACATAAAGGTTAGCTGAATGTTCTTGGGCTACTCTCTTCATGTAGAAAACCATTCACTATAAAGTCTTATTTACTATTGCAAATAGCTCATTAGGTGCATTTTCCTTCCAGCTACTTATAACAGCTCCTTCCTCTGGACATCTCCAGATTCCCTGAGGTTGGATTATTTATGTCCTTCCCTCACTTTCTCAGCTCCCCATGATAACACCATGGTGGCCCGTTTCTCACTCTGTGGTTCCCTCATCATACATCACTAACACACTGTGGCCTCTTAGTAGCAGGGACTAGATTTTCTCTATTTCTGAATCTCCAGCGCACAAGGTAAAGCAGGCATCATAGTGAGTGATTGCATTTATTGCACCTGACCACATATCAGGATTTATGTTGGAAGCTTTCAAAAACATTAATGATTAGACCTCATTGCCTAAGACTTAGAATTAGTCTGGGTGGACCCTGGGCATAAATGTATTTATATATTTAAAGAAAATCCCTAGATTATACTAAAAATGGAGTCATGTAGATGGTTAAAGTAAGTACTTAGAGAATGTTTCTTGAGATATTGAATTTTAATAGATTTTATTCTAGTCATATTATTCTTGGTATGGGAGGGGGATGGGACAGAAGCCTGATGTTTAGGCAGCTTCCCAGGGATCCAAATTCACTCCACATCTCTGCACACTGAGAGGAGATGACGACTTCCAGATGCTACACACTCATCTGAAAGAAACTCTTAATGTACTTCCAGGAATGAACACATGGATTTGGTTCAAGATGAATTGATTGCACCAACCAGCTAGGCTGGGCTGTCTGTCACTGGCCGAGAATATAAAGTGGGTGAGCATTTATAGGAAAGGCTGTCCTGATCACAGCTGGCCAGGGAAGGCTCTGAGCATGGATTAAAAATGGGAGCTCTGAATATATTATGGAGACTGGGGAATGAGGTGGCTATTTTCTTTTCATCGAGAAAAGCTTCAGAAACTATAGATCAAATTGAAAAATTCACAATAAATCAAGGAAATAAACTATTCCTACAAGTTCCAAATTTCATGTCGATGTACAGGTTAATAAGAGAGAGAGAGAGAGAGAGAGAGAGAGAGAGAGAGAGAGAGAGAGAGAGAGGGAGAGAGAGAGAGAGAGAGAAAATATGAATATAAGAATGAGAATATATGTGTGTTGAAGAAATGGAGGCACACAGTCTAAACTTTCCGAAGAGAGCTAGGTGAGCATGACAGTCAATATTAGAAATGTGATAGAACTTTGAAAATATGATAAAATCATTGGCTACAATGAGAAAATAGTGAAAAGTCACATATGTGCTATGAACATTAAAATGAAAACACAGTTGCTGAAGGGAAGAGAGGAGGAGGGAGGAGGGAAGGAGAAAAAGAGAACTCAAAATGAGAAGAAATGTCCTTATTCTAGGAAGCAGCAATTTTTCAGCACCATGGACAGGGGCACGGATTCTCTGGCTTGTTCATCATAAAGAGAGATTATTGTTTGTTCTTCATAAAGATGTCCTTCTGGGGAGGGCTTTGATTATATCCAGTCTAAACTGACAAAAAGAACACTCCTGTGTGTGTGTGTGTGTGTGTGTGTGTGTGTGTGTGTGTGTGTGTGTGTAAAACTGCACATGTAGATCCGAGGATACACATTTATCCCTCACCTTTTGGCCTTTTCTAGCCAATTATCTTGCACTTGAGATTGATATACTTCTTCCATCCCTTCCTGTCAAAATAAGGAGTCCAAGGGTGAAATCCTACAGCCTCTTGTTGCTGGTAATTTTTGTAAAGTTTCTAGAATAATCGATCCTTTAGAGGACCAGTTAGTGAGAGCAGCTGAATTCTGACTGAGGCTTGGGACACTGGGATGTTTCATGTCTCCAGGCTTGGTTTTATGTCTGGTAGGAAGAGTCCATTTTAAAACATGAGAACAGTAGAGTTTTCATTTGGGGATACCCTGCTGAGGATACGGTACCTGCCATCACTGAATAGACTGTCTGGTATCTATGTTTTCTCTGGAGGACAGTAGGATAATTGGGGGATATTTTTACTGTATGAAGGAGAGTAAAATATTATCGATTGGGGGGGATCCTCTCTTTCCCTAAGAAGGCTTTAGTTTTTTGTGTGAGGTCAAGCCATGTGCCCAGTGCAATGGAGGAAGTCTTTGCCAAAAAGCTTCCAGAGTCTCTATGCTGGCCTGTTTTCTTATTTAAGAGTATTCCTCCTCCTCTTTGCAGCAGCTACCATTCACTGCCTATTAGCTTCCTCAACAATTGATTTATAATATCTACATCCACTTGATAAAACTGTGGTGATTATTATTCTGTGTCAGCCACTCATGGTAGGTGTTGTACTAAAATAGTGACACAGAACTTGTCCCTATTCTCAGGGACTTGCTGATGATTCACAACCTAATTGTTTGGCAGTGTGAGAAGGATGGGTGGGGTGCATATATTACAGCCACCTACCTCAGAGGAGCTCATTTCTGGTATTTTAGCTCTCTCATTCAGGGCTACATTTTAATGGGAGAGAGCCTTAAACCAAACAATGAAGCCCTGTCTATGGAACTCAAGTGTCAGTGAAGAGCTGCAGATGGGTTTGGAGAGGGGGGAATTGTGCTGGTCCCCGCAGGTCCCTACTCTGCCTATGATTGAAACCATTCTGGGTTGGAGATGAATGCTGATCATAAAACAGAGACATGAAGCAAAAATAAACAAGGGAAAAAGGAGAAACTCTAGATTGCTAGTGGAGGATGAGAGGTGGAGGAACACAGTCCTGGAGAGGGAGGTGGCTCAATGGCAAGTCATAGTACAGAGGGGTATGGAAGCCGTATCTCAGATGGCTTCCTGGATAATTAATAGCAAAGGTTTTCACCACTATGAAGTCCTTTCTTGTCATGTGCCCAAGGGTGTATGTTTTAAAATATGTTGTCTTAACTGAAGGTGATGGTGGGGGTGGGGATAACACCCTAATGCACAAGATGTACTTTCATAAACATATCAAGGTCCATCACTAAACTGAACTTGAGAAGGAGGGAGGGCGAGGGAATGGGGCGAGAATTGGGGAAGGGTTAAATGAGAAATGTGTGCATGTATGCCTTTATGAGCTTGTACCTAACAAAGATGTATGATTACAATGCACCAATAAAAAAAGGTAAAAAATAAATAAAAGTACTTAACAACAACAACAACAAAATATATTGTCTCTCAAACAAGCAGCGTTAAACATTAAGTTGTTTGTTTACTCCTTAGCAAAAAGGAACCCTAGATGAGCACCAGAATTTTCTGAAAAATTTTTGACCAGCAGAGTTAAACAAGTTACCTACCTGGAGTGTATTTTATTCTCATGCAAACAAGAAATCTTGACATTTTAACTATTTCATGCAGTCATGCTTATGCTATCTGAGTGTACAATTTCTAGGTTTCTTTGAAATGCTACACATAGCCCACAGACTCCCTTTTCTACAGTGGAAATCTTAAAGGAGCCAGTTGCTGCAGGGCCACTTGCTCATTTGGTGCCGTTTGCACTGAAGGTTTGACAGTTTACATTCTAGTGCAGTGTCAATATAGAACCAGGAGCCTGTGGGTATTTTGGCTTCAAATGGTTAGTGGACACCAAAATTAGAACCAGAAAAATGCAGACCTGAAATTAACAGCTGCTTATGTATTTTCAAAATGAACAGTATATTAGCTAGCCAGCTACAACTCATCTCTTACCAACCATATTATGTCTATTTATTTGGGGAGGGGTTTTTCTTCTCAAAATTGTTGACACAAGATGTAAGTTGGGGCCTTCAAAAGTAGGACGGTCAAGAACCTTCTCCTTTGTTCAAGGAGCTGTGAAAGGAGGGTGAGAGGTACAGTTTATGATTTTAAAGCATATGAACCTGTTTTTTCTGGGAAGCAGCCTGGAGTTTCAGGTTCCCTGGACAAGACACATTCCTGGCATGTCCTATTCTGATGTAAATAAATCATCCTTTTTAATAAAAGGATTCCTGGTTTGAGGACATTTACCTTCCTCGTTATGTTCGGATATTATAAACAATACGATATTGCTGTAAATAGATGGCATTCAATTCAAGAGTGCTGTAACCAAGTAGACAGAGATTCACATCCAGCTCCATTGCCTAAAGATCTGTGACTATGGACAAGTTACACACACCTCTGATTTTTCTAAAAAATAACATGAGAAGAACCAGTGCAGCAGATCTGTGAGATTATTTTAAGAATTCAGTAAGATACTGCATGTAAAGCATTTACAGTGTCTCACATATATTAAGTACTCAGTAAATATTGAATGATAATAATAATTAGAATGGATCTTATTCTATGACTTAAAATAGGATAATACTTATCCCCAGGGTTTTTATTAAGATGCATTAAGATAATAAATGCAAAATGCACAGCCCATTGCCTGGAACATAGTAAGAATCTAACAAATGTTGGTTGTGTTCTTTTTCCATATCTCTTTATTCAGTCCTTATAAATGACTCCTCTTTTGAAAAACTATGCACCAGGAGAGCGTCTTCCAGGTACATCTTCATAAATGGCTCCAGCCAGTTTTCATTCATCGGCATTAAGATGTTGGACTTACAGATTTTGGGAGGCTTAATTTTTTTCTGCTGTAGGCTGTAGATGGGAGGTTCCTGTGTATTTTAATAAAAGTCCTCACAAAGCAACACACAGAATTTGCATAAAAGCAATGTTTTGCTCTAAGCACAGTGAAAATTGTATTGTTGTTGGAGGTGATGGTTTTGTTATGTTTCTTTTTTCTTTGGTTAATTTAAGTACATTTTTTCATCTGCCAGAAAATGGAAGTTAAAAGCATTTGGTAAATGGAAAAAAATTTACAGTTGTGCCTTTTAAAAAATGTTAACTCACGTTACTTTGTAGTTCTCTTCTGCCAGTTTAATAATGTTGAGGACAGCCATTGAGTTGCAAGGTTATGTCTGCAAGCTTGGCAGGGTGGGCAGTCTCTGGTAGGGGTGAATGTGGAGCCATGCCTCCAGCAGCCCACTTCCCCTGTGTGCAGGAGCCAGCATTGAACTAATCTCTGGAAGGTGTTTAGTCTGCTATGAAGGTGGTTCCTTAGCATTGCAAATAAACTTTTATTACATTCCAATCAAGAAGTAGTTCTGTTTCCTGTATTATCAGACACAATTATTGCAAAAAATTTCAATACACCATAGGAAGTAAAACTATCCCTTTTACATCACCCCCCCCACACACACGTAGATACTATTGTTAATGGTTTGAACATTAAGGATCTCTTTCCAAGTCAAGCCCTTTCAACCTCCTCTTATTTCAGTGTGTGGATTAACCATCATGTATATGATATTTTCCTGATTTGAAGACATTTATCTTGCTTGCTACATATGGACATTATAAACAATACAATGTCACTATAAATAGCTATGTACATAAATGTTTGCTTATGGCTCTTTGGACAGATTTTCAGAATGATTTGCCATCTACAGAGTGCTGCCATATCTCCTCATATGTAGGAATCTAGAAGATGGAGGAAGTGGAAGTTACAAACCTGGGCCAGAACCAGGCAGACCTTGACTGGAACTCAGATTAACATTTATGCAATGTATGACGAGAGCCTCAGTTTCTTCATTGGCAATTCTGGAATAATAGCAACATTTCCCTTGTTTCATAGGTGCTGGAAGGATTCCTCAGTGCACAGGAGACTGAGTGGATACATTCCAGGGATTGTATGTACCATGGGCAACCCTGCATTTAGGGTGGCAGGTTGCTTAAGTGATGTATGTAAAACATTTAGGAGAGCACGTAATAGACTAAAATCAACATTGAACAGCAGTCTTAGAACTAGCCACAACTTCTCAAAAGCAATTCTTATATGAAGATGAAGAAACAGAGGCTTAGAGAGCCAAGATTGGTTCAGGTCAATGATAGACAAAGAAAGAACTTAGCTAGTGGCTACTCTGTAGTCTCTGTGCAAGGAGAGACTTCCTTCCTCCCTTCCTTCCTTCCTTCTTTCTTTCCTTCCTTCCTTCTTTCCTTCCTTCCTTCCTTCCTTCCTTCCTTCCTTCCTTCCTTCCTTCCTTCCTTCCTTCCTTCCTTCTTTTCACAATGCTGTGAACAGTTTCCAGAGAGGCTATGGTGGTCCTGAAACACCCCCCAACCCCAGCAGCACCACATGTCACACCATGGGAAGAGCCCAGAGTTAGGCAAAGCTAGGTTTGGGCTCAGGCATGGTTATCTGGGCGGATCATTCCTGGGAAAGCTACCGATGTGCTGTGGTTCTCATGTTTCCCACCAGTGAGATTTATTAGATATTAGAAGATAGTAAGTTTATTTATTTATTTTTCCTAACAAATGCTTTTAGTTTTAATTCAAAAGCTTTATAATGTGGGATACATAAGTTACATTGTTTTAAACCAACAATAGTCCCCCCAAAATAATGTTTACCAACAGCCCATATTTCTGAAAATCGTGACAATTAAGGAATAATATATAGGCATAATTATTGAAAAATATATAATCTTAGAGAAAAAAGCAATCACATGCAAAAATATTCTAGTTTGAAACAGATATTTTAAACACAAATTTGAGTTAAAATTTGATGGGATATTTCTGATCATTTGATACCTTATCAATGGGCTTTTATTTCAAGATTTTTATTGAAGGAAATGACTCAGTAACTTAAGAAGTTATATTTGGATGTTCAGAGAAGAATGCATGTATTATCTCCATGTTGTTGATAGTAAGTTTATATACACAGTTCTCAACATATAATAAGACTTCAAAAAATATTCTTAGGTGCCAGCAGGCTCAGAATTAGAAGCCATGTCTTCTGTTTCTTTTATCATATCCCCTCCTTTGCCACTTACTCCAACTCTCTCCTTCTAGTGAAGGCTAATGCAAAGTCAAGGGGCTCAAGGCAATGTACAGCTACTGCCCGCATCCTACCTGGAAAGTGGGCAAGGGAAGCAAGATGGCGGGGCATGGCACCATCCCTGCCTGACCTCAGCGACCCTGACTCCTGCTGCATTGAGCTACCTCTGTCCTGGCTGCCTCTGCGGCTTTATACAGTCATGTGTTAGTCTGGTGAAGCCCTTCAGGACAGAAACTCCTTCAAACAGGAGGAAAGAAGACACACTGAACCCAGAACGTGAGAAATCACACCATCTCTAGGAGCCAAAGGAAGGAAGAGTGATTCTGCTTTAAATCTCTTCTATTACTATCTTTTCAAAGTTAGATATTTTCTTTCTAGGTGAGTGAGTGAAGGGCCTTCAAGATAAGAAATTGAAAATACCTCTTCTATGGGAACACAAAGCACAGGGAAACAGTAGTGGTCACACATTGCAGCTATGCTCAAGGCCAGAATGTACAATATGTTTCCTTCATTATAAAAATTTAATAAATAAACGGTATTTGATTTAATGCTGTAGATGTGACCTTGTGACCTTCATCTTAGGGCTGCAAAGTCCTCACAAAAGAGCAGGTGGAGGGAGCAGGGTTGCCCCTGGCATAAACTTGGAATCAGGGCTTCTGCATGCTGGAGGAGCAGGAAGTCACCCCCTGCTCAGCAGAACCAGGTTTTTACTCTGCTTGGATGACATTACCTGTCACATGTCACTTGTGACCTAGTCAAAATAGACTAGACCTCCAGCCCTCTCATCCCATGCAGCCCCTGCAACTCTGACAGCCAGGACATAACCCTTATGACAGGAGATAAGTCTTATCTGTGGAATCCAACCAGCCCAAAAGAAATACTTGCAACCTGTTGATACTTGAAGCTCCCCATCTAAATGTCCCACCAGATCACCCTGCAGTGAAGGTCACAGAGACAAGCAGCTCTGCTCACACAGAGCCTGCAGGACAGCTTCAGCCTCACCAACATTGTGGTGAGAAGGAAGAACACTAGCATGGGGGAGGGGCTGCAAAGCAAATGACAGGAGGAAAGAACCTGGGAGAAAACAGGTTCTTCGAGGCAAGCAAACTTTTACAAATAGGCAGAGAGAACTTTGGAAAAGAGTGATTGTGAATCATGGAGAAAGACAGTATAAAACAATCCAGGGAACTAATAGGAATCCAGATTTTTTTCAATTTTTTTTTTTTTGGCGGGGGGAGATGAAAATTTTTGTAAGAGATGAGAATTGGTCATAACTCCACAACTTGGATGAGAATGGTATTTACATAGTCAAAATATTTTAAATATAAATATTAATGGAACAAAAATGAGAACTGGATGGGAGGAAGGGGAAATGGGAAGTTTACATATGCCTGATGGGGTCAGGGGAAGAAAGTGAGGTGCTTGTCTTTCATGGAAGACAGTAGATTAAAAGTTAAAAAGTTTAAAAAAAAAGTTTTAAAATGGAGTAATACAAAGTCAGGCATAGTGATGCATACCTGCAATCTCAGTACCTGGGAGGCTGAGACAGGGGATCACAGGTTCAGGGTCAGCTTCAGCAACTTAGTGAGACCTAATTTTTTTGTTTTCGGTACTGGTGATGGAACCCAGGGACATTCTACCTCTGAGCTAAACCCCCAGTCCTATTTTGAAACAGGGAGTGAGACCTAATTTTGAAATTAAAAAATAAAAAGGATTAGGGTATAAGTCAGGGGTAGGATGTCCCTGGTTTCAAGCCCCAGTACCACAAATATATATATATATATATATATATATATATATATATTTATAAATATATATATAATATATATAATATAATATATAATATAACATATAACACATAATATATAATATATAATATGATATATAATATAAATAAATATATATATTTGTGGTACTGGGGATATATATATACATATGTCTCACTCCCTGTTTCAAAATAGGACTGGGGGTTTAGCTCAGAGGTAGAATGCCCCTGGGTTCCATCCCCAGTACCAAAACCAAAAAAAAAAATTAGCTCTCACTAAGTTGCTGAAGCTGACCTTGAACCTGTGATCAGTATATTATTGGTAACCTGGTCAACAAGAAGCCGAAAAGTCAGCCGGGTGTGGTGGTACACGCTTGTAATCCCAGCATTTGGGAGGCTGAGACAGGAGGATCCAGGTTCGTGGCCAGCCTCAGCTACTTAGTGAGGCACTCCACAACTTAGTGAGACCCTGTTTCAAAATAAAGAATAAAAAAATAGAGCTGGGAGTGTAGCTTGGAAGTAGAATGCCCCTGAGTTCAATCCCCAGTACCGCGAAAAAAAGAAAAGCAGAAGCCGAGAAGTTCCTCTGGAGACAGGGACATCTAGGGCTGTTAGGATTTTGTTGTTTGTTTTAAATGAACATTGGAGAATATTTTTTTAAAAAAACTACATTTATAATCTTCATAAAAAATAAACAATTTTATATCATTTTGTAAGTAGTGAGCATCACTACTTATAAAAGCCAAATTCCCAAATTGTTAAAAATATCATCTTATATAGTTAGATACTGACATGTGTCCAGGTTTTATTTAGCTGATAAATTAGGGAACAAGCTGAACAGCAAATGGGCTGGTTAAAAGTATTTAAGATTCATTTTTGTGTGTGTGTGGGAGAAGAAATGCTTATGTAAAATTGCTATTAGATCTAAGATAGGTAACAACACAGAGCAAAAAAAAAAAAAAAATCAAACTTGGTTATTTTTCTACAAGCTAACCTTTTCTAAAACTCCTGGTTTCTATTCAGTTGTGGATGGTTAGTCAAACAAAGCTACTTTTCCTGAGAGAGGACCCCTTGGTTATGTTTATTGGAAATGTTTCATTAAAATGTCAAGTAATCCTCATTTTGCTTTATTTTCAAGCAGTGGATCTTTTTCATGCACACTTGCCAAAATTATAACTAACTTTAAAAATAAATACAATGGAAACAAATCAATATTGCTAAGTTCTAACTAGATGCATTTTGTATACTGCCTGCTCTGACCTGAGGGCTTCCCTTTTTTGTTAAAAGGGGAGTGGGGGCTTGCATGAACTAGAGAAGCATTAGAGACATGTTTGCACCAGAGGGAGAGTTTTCTACCCAGTATCATCAGAAGTGTTGAAAGAAAAAGAACAAAGGGCACACATTTCATATAATTTGAGTCAGTGTTATGAAACGCTATGTTTGTGTATCATGGTTTAAAATCATCCCGCATATGGTGTGATCTGTTGTTGTTCTGGAAATACTGCAAGAAACCAGTGGTTTTGAGTTGTATTCTACAAAAACCTGGAACTCGGGGTGAACCCAGAAGACCAGGGTTGGCTCCAACCTCATCCACTTCCAGCTCTCCTTCTGCTGCATGATGCTTGGAGACTTAAGCATGAGGCTTCAAGTCCCTTCCAGATATCATAGCCCATAATTATTAAAAGAAAAAAATCACTACAATTTGCAGTGCGTTTAGGTTGGATGGATTAATTTCTTTGCCAAGGCCATAATGGGAAGACTGATTTTGTCATTTCAATTACAAGCCACCGTTTAGTTCAGGCCCGGAAGACACTTTCCTAGAGTTTCCCTCCACTTGCCTGGCACTGGAGCAATTAACAGTGGGTGATTTGTGGCTGCACTTTTACGGCTTAGCACAGGTTTATCATCTTGAAAGTTTTCCATTTGCATATATGCTATACATTCTTTGGGTGACATTTCGATATCACCCAGAGTTTATTTTATTCATCGCCTTGTATTGCACTTTATGCTACGTGCTGAGAATCTGCAAACTCTGCCTGAATGCTGAGACAGACCAAGGGGAATAGGAGATGCAGCCACCACCTCCTGGGGGCTTACTATGTATCAGATCTTGCACTCGGAGCCTTGCCTGCAATACCTCATTTATTCTTCAAACCAATAACCTCAAAGTTTTTGGTGTTTGCCACATTTTACAAATGCAGAAACTGAAACTCAGAGAGGACAAGCTATTTTCCCAAGGTCTCCCAGGTCAAATGAGAGGAGTTAGAATTCACATTCCTGCCTGTCTGATCTCAAAACCCTGTACTAGACAGTCCCCCATATTGGGAGCTTTCAGAATGAAATGAATTGAATTTGACAGTTTCCCACTTTTAAATACCAAACTTCCTGAGCAGTCTAATTGCTGCTCTTTGGACTAAGAAGAAGTGGCTATTTAAAAGAAGCAAGGAGCAGGAGATCAAGAAGAAAGGGGTATTTAATATCTTTCTTGGTAAGGGAAAATATATAATCTTGGGGAAAAAATTGCATCAAATGGAAGCCATTATATAAGTTTGATGAAATTGCTAAGGAATGTAGAAAAGATAAAGGGGTAATGAATCCATAGCACCAAAGATTGTCTAAAAAGAAAGAAAAGATCAGAAGCAACTGAAGGAGTTAGAAGTTGGCCCAGTTGAAGACAGGGTCTATCCATCTTGGCAGATGGAAGGAGGCTAATAAAGCCCCAAAGTAGCAACCGGAGATCTGTGATCATGTTCCAGACTGCCTGGGTGAATTCTGGAAAGAAATAGAATCTGGAGCCAGACTGCTGGATTCAAAACCTTTTCTCTTTGACTTTCTTGCCAGGTGACCCTAGGTAAGTTACTTAACCTCTCTGGTCTTCTAGTTCCTTATCAGAGTAATGGAGATCATAATATTGCTTATCTTGATGTGAAAACAAGTAAAGTACTTAGGGTACCAGGAATTTAGTAAGCACTCAAAAATGCCAGCTATTGCTATTATAACCATGAACATCATATTCATATAATATAAGAAATAGGACATTATAAGTCATTGAAAAGGCTTGAGCAAATAAAGGAGAAGGGAGTCAGGGGAGATGTTCACCTTCATCCAGGGGCAGGGATATGCTGTCCTTCCCACCCCGGACCTCACAAAGGGAAATTCCAGATGGTGGGGAGCTTAAGCCTAGATAAAGACTGAGGTCTGGCAGAGAACTCGTTCTGTAAAATACATGTTCTGGGGGAAGCTTCAGTGGCAGAGCTTCTGCTAGTAGCTCTACAGGGGTAGAGAATGGAGAATCTGCCAAAGAAATGAGGCAGATTGAGAAAAAGTGCTTAGGATGATTTATCTCTGGGTGCCAATAGTCATGGAAAGCAAGCATGTTGGGAGGTGAGGGCATTTTTAATGCATACATCTTTCTTCTTCTCACTCTTCCTCAATTACAAGTCTATTTCCTTTCCTTGGCTGCTCTAAGAGACAAGACTGCAGTTGAGTTGGATGCAGCAGAGGCTCATTGTGTGCTTATGGACAAGTGTGGGTGGTCATCCAATTTTTCAGCCGCTGTTTATCACACACCTTCTTTAAGACAAGCTCATCTAGGTCCTGGAGACACAGAACCCTGTGCAACCCCAAGCCTCGTCTCTACAGCTTCACAGTAGCTTGTGTCATGGCACTCAGCCATCAGAAGGATGCACCTGAAATCCAGAAATTGCTAATGCTGTATTTTAGATCTACAGACTCTCCTACAAGGGAGATGAGTCCTTTTTCCAAAATTGCAGGTGGCACTTTTATGTTCATGTCATTTGAGAGAACCTTCCAGGTTTTGTTGAAGACGAAGTCAAGACTCTGAAAGGCTAAGTGCTGAATGGGGTTGCCTAGCCAGTAAGCACTGCAGTGGAATTTAGACCCAGCACTTCTGAACCTGAAACCCTAGGCCTTCCCACTTGCTCTTGGCCACTCTCTCATGAATGCATGGATGAAACTCTGTGCTTAGAGGCTATGTTGGTAGCATAGTCTGAGGATGGAGATGAGTTTGCAGGAAACCCTTGCTTACCCACAGCAAAAGCTTGGAGATGATCACCAAGTCCTACAGAAAGGTTGGGGATCAGTGTTTAAAGTGGGTGGATAGACCCAAACATGTGTTACAACCCGACACACAAATTTACACCCCAATGTGCACTCTGCAATTTCAGTTGTATGAGCATCTCCAAAGGTCATGGATTCTGTCATGTCACCCTCCCATCTTGGGATCTAGGAACATACCTCCTTTATTTATCCCTCCAGCCTAGGGGTGATGGTGGCTTCCTGCTGTTGGTGAATCTAATCAATTCCTTGCATCGATATCCCTTCTCATTCTAGGTTAGATCCTGACCCTTAGATGAAGAAACCCAGGTTTAGAGAAGTGACATAACTTCTCCGATGTAATACAACTAATTCTTGTCCATGCCAGTATTCTAAACCCAAAATTACTCATTCTGAAGCCTAAGTAAACTTTTCATGACTAATTTATGCCTCAGGGGACTGACTTGTGTGATGTCTGGTGCACAGTGTGAAGTACTGACGGGGATGGAGATGTAACAGTGACAGTGGTGATGCTAATGATGGCACTAGGGTCACTGGGAGCAGTGGGGTTGGCGATCACTATGCCTCACCTGTATTGTTTGTGTCTTGGGGGGACTCCGCTGGCACAGTGTCCTGGTTGTCACACAGATGTATCTGACTGTTACAGGCCTTCACTCACCACCACATCCAAGAGATCATGGTCCAGCTGCTTCGCACAGTGAACCGGATGGTCATCACGATGGGTCGGGACCACGTTCTGATTGTGAGTAGACCCCTTCCTCTTACCAGGTGTTGCCAACTCTTCAGGGTCCGGGAATTGTCCTGTCATTGTCTTGGAGTAAATGATCAGAGTTTTCCTATCTGAGTTGGGAGGGCACGAGAGTGTACTCAAGTTGCTGAAATAAAATAAGGCTTATGACTTGTCTAAGGTGTTGCCTATGCCAGAAGAGATTGAATATCGCCATAAACGTAGAGAGATGAGAGGAGTTTTTGGTAAGTGGACAAGGTAGAACATTCCAGATCTATGTCTGCTGGGGACATGGTCTTCTGGTGCAGTGTCAGGTGGTGCCAGTTTCAGGATCCTGTGGCCTTGGTTTTCTAAGTGGCTTCATTGTGTGTTGCCTCTGTCCACGGAAACCAGTTAATTCAAGGTCACTGCCAACTTGAGGGTTGTTTGTCTGTGCCGATATTATGTTCTTACCATCAGGAAATTCCTGCCACACAGTTTGATTATTTTCCCTCCCCAGATACTGAACCCATCTCTAACCCTTAACCTCTGCTCAGATTGTTTAAACCAAGGACTGAACATTCAGATGCTCACAGGGGCCAGTCAGCAATTTAGAGGAGTATGTGCAGCTGTGCCCCTCCTCCGCTCAGACCTACCTGTGCTTTCTATCTCACTCCAAATAAAATCCAAACCACTGCCCACCTCAGATATCCTCCGCCCACTCTCATCCCTCTAGCTGATCCTCCCACACATGGAATGTGCTTCCACTGAGGGCTCCCTTGGTATCCCAGGGCTTGTCCTCTTGTTTTAATCAGGCTTGGCTCAGGAATCACCTGGTGGGAGTAGGTTGCTGCACTGGCCATCTGTCTATAATACCTGGAGCCTCGCTAGCCTCTTCCTGTCTCTGCACCTTCCTTCTTATTTTTTCTTAGCGTGTGTCACTCCAATTGAAATCGCTTAATTTGCTTATTGTCCAGCTATTCTTGTGAGACTTGAAGCTCCTGGAAAGGAAGCATTCTTGTCTGTTTGCTCTTTGCTGTGTCACCATGTCCTCCTGCAGCAGCACCTGGTGAATAGCTGGGACTTGATAAACACTCGATGAATGACAGAGTGAATAAGCGGAGGAAGTGCTAGGACTCTAATGTTTAAAGAGAACAAGTGGTGCTCAGCTTTGATTGGTGCCATGGGGGATGGGGCCGTAGAGTTAATGGGACTCCCAGCTTCTTAGGAGGAGCTGAAAATCCCCATATTTTATGTGAAATGTCCTGATCTTTAACTGCTGGCAGGTAATTGTTAAAATATTGATAGACACTGGATGGTCCCAAAACAACCAGAGTCACTTTCAGAAAGCAGACTGGCCCCTCTGCTTTACAGTGGCCTGTGTGAGCCAGGTTTGGGGGTGTTTCCTAACAATACATTACAATCCTGCTTCATGGATCTAGGGCATAAAGTGCTGAACATTGTTCTAACAGTAGCTGGGGAGAGATTTTATCCCTAGATATCCCTAGAAGTAGCCCATGTACAACAATCTTTCTCCAATTCGGTTCTGTCATATCTACATCTGCATACTTAATGTGTATTATATATATTTAAAGAAGCAGTGCTGGGCTGGAGGGTATCTCAGTGGTAGACTACTTGCCTGATATGCATGAGGCCCTGGTTTCCATCCTCAGCACTCCAAGAAATAAAAATAAAAGTAAAAAGTGGTGGCATCCGCATAGAGCAGCAGTGCCAGGCACCCCTGCCTTCTGGGCCAGAGGGTCCTGTACACTGGTCTTTGTTGTTTATCTCACTTTCTTTTCTTTTACCTTAGAAGTATGGCCATTTCTTCTTCTTCTTCTTCTTCTTGTTCTTCTTCTTCTTCTTCTTCTTCTTCTTCTTCTTCTTCTTCTTCTTTTTTTTTTTTTTTGTGGTACTGGAGATTGAACTCGGAGGCATTCTACCTCCGAGCTATACCCCCAGCCCTATTTTTTATTCTTTATTTTGAAACTGGGTCTCACTAAGTTGTGGAGTGCCTCACTAGGTAGCTGAGGTTGGCCACGAACCCGGATCCTCTGGTCTCAGCCTCCCAAATTCTGGGATTACAAGCGTGCACCACCACGCCCAGCTCCATTTCTTATTCAGTTACCAGCTTCCCCATCTGTGGTTCCCGTAACATGCCTTAGATAAGCATTTTATGACTGCTCTAATCTTTATTCCTTTTCTTTGGAGCAAACCAAAAGATGATCATCAGTCCATTTGGCTCATTCTGTACAGAGCAAGCTCTTAACTTTCTCTCTCTCTTTCCTTTAGAGCAGCAATTCTTTAAAGCAGAGCCTGGATTGGAGAAAGCGTTAAATAAGTGGTGTCTATTATTATTTTCCTTTCTATTTGGCACAATGAGTCTCTCTATCTCTTTGCATTATCCAGATAGGCAAGTGATCACAATTTAGCCCTCATTCACTACTGCCAGTTTTTCCAGATCTGGGGCTCTGCCCTGGCCACTGGTCCTTCTAACTTATGATGCTCATTGCTGTCTAATCACTCTTTGCCAGGGCACTCCCCTACTCTGCAGTGTTCAGTGGCTCCCTGCTGCCTACTAAATTGAGTCGTAAATGCATTAGCCTGACTGTTATCTGCTTCTGGGATCTGGTCTGGGCACAGGAAAATTTTTAGCATTTCATTACTTTTCTCTGTTCAAATATCCAGCCAAAAATGGATGTCCCAAACATGACTGGCAGTCTCTCACCTTCATACATAGTCTACGCTTCTGTCTTTGCCTATAATTCCTTTCTGTGCTTCTCAACCCAGTGACATCCTACCTTGTCTTCAAGGTCATCTTCAAGGTTCTGCACAGATGCATGCCCTTCGGAGGCTGCCCTAGCTGGTGCCCCTACCCTCTGCTGAGTCACACCTCTTTCTGCTTTTGTTTTTGTTTTAATAACAGTTTTGTTGAGGTATACTTTATTGTTTTTTTGAGGATGCACAATATTAATTTATTTTTTAAAATTTTTATTCACACATTGTAAGCATACATCTTTGTTAGGTACAAATTGATAATGATATATGTGCTCACAATTCTCATTTGACCCCTTCCCCAAATTCCCACCCCGCTCCCTCGCCCTCCCTCCCTCTCAAGTTCAGTTTAGTGAGTAACCTTGATATACATTAGTGTGCCCCCCACCCCCGTCCAACCCCTTTGGTTAAATCAACTTCTTTGCTTCGAGGGTCTCTCCTTTTTCATCTGGAGACCCTCTTATGCCCCATCTTCTCCCTAGCATCCGCATATTAGGGAGAACATATGCTTCTTTACTCTTTGTGACTGGCTAATCTCACTTAACATAATGTTTTCCAGTTGCATACATTTCCCTGCAAAGAACATGATTTTGTTCTTCTTTATAGCTGAGTAAAATTCCATTGTGTACATATCCCATAGTTTTGTAATCCATTCCTCTGTCGATGGATATCTTGGCTGCTTCCATAGTTTGGCTATTGTAAATTGTGCAGCTATAAACATAGATACATATACGTCGGTCTGATAGTTTGGTTTCCATTCTTTTGGGTAGATACCTAGAAGTGGTATTGCTGGATCATATGGTAGGTTCATTCCCATACATCTGAGGATCCTCCATACTGTTTTCCAAAGTGGTTGCACTAGTTTGCAATCCCACCAACAGTGTATTAGAGTTCCCACTACTCCACATCCTCGCCAGCAGTTGTTGTTAGTGTTTTTTATGATTGCCATTCTGATTGGAGTTAGGTGAAATCCCAAGGTAGTTTTGATTT